>PVJH01039227.1:0-16537 GCA_004026705.1 Nesogale talazaci
AGAGTTGACTCCCCAGGTCACACAAGAGGGACAGCTTTTCAGTTCAGCAGGATTCTCTGGAGGGCTTGCTAAAATGCAGATTGCTGGGCCTAGAGGTTCTGCTCAGAAGTTCTGGGATGTGGCTCCAGAATTTGCATTTTTTATAAGCTCCTAGAACCCATGTTTCTGTTCATCTAAGAACCACACTTTGACAATCACTGATTCAAAGGATTCTCTTGGAAGCGTGACCAGAAATTCAGGTATTTCTTCCGCCCACCCCCCTAGGGCAGCACAGCCAATTCACTCACTCCATGTGAGAGAAAGAAATCGAAGTTTTTATTAGAAGGTGAACACCAGTGAGGACACAATAAAGCATGGTGACTTTGTGGTGTCCTGTTTGAAATTAGACTACACAGAGACTACACACGTTTATTTTGGAACATACACTTTGGGAAGTCAGATAGAAAATGTTTACCTTACATCAGGCTTCGGGGTAACCATGGGAAACAATGATCGCTCACGAACGATCGAGCAGAGTAATGGGTTCTTTAAGAGTTAGGGGGCGGGCGAGAAAAAAGAAGAGTCGATGTGGAAACTGTGCCTGATCTGACTCCACCTCACAGAGGAGAAACACGAGGGGTGTCCAGCACAACACCAAAGGAAGCAAAGCATGGACGGCCTGAAGGAGTACCAAAAATAGACATTGGTCTGGGGCGAGGCAACCCAAAAGACTTGAAAAGGGAAACATACCTAAAGGTCAACAAATAGAACTTGAACTACTTACAGGCGTTTCTCTTTTTTCCCTATTGTTCTTGTTGCTGCTGCTGCTGCTGTTGTTTTGTTTTGTTTTCTTGCTTTGCTTTGCTCCGTCTTGTTTTTGTGCATATTATTACCTCTGCAAGTCTACTTAGATAAGGCCGGATAAACAATCTGGAGGAGAAAACAACAGACCCCCAGCTGGGGGGGGGTGGGTCCTGGGAGAGGGGGTAGAGAGGGAAAGGAAGTGGTGTTAACCAACCCTGGGACAAGGGAACAACAAGTGATCCAAAATCAGTGGTGAGGAGAGTGTCGGCCTGGTAGGGCTTGATCAAGGATAATGTAGCCAAGGGGTAATATTGAAACCTAAATGAAGACAGAGCACGATAGTGGGACAAGAGGAAAGTAAGAGGAGATAGAGGCAAGAACTAGGAGGCTAAGGGCATTTATGGAGGTCTAAATACAAATGTACATATGTAAATATATTTATATATGACCATGGGGAAATAGATCTACATGCATATATTTGTAAGTTTAGTATTAAGGTAGCAGATGGACACTGGGTCTCCACTCAAGTACTCCCTCAATGCAAGAACACTTTGTTCTATTAAATTGGCATTCCAGGATGCTCACCTTCCCAACGTGATCACTGAAAATGAAGTGGATGTATAAGCAAATGTGGTGAAGAAAGCTGATGGTGCCCAGCTATCAAAAGACATAGCATCTGGGGGTCAGGCATCAAAAATCAAAAAATTATATCATTGTGTGCTCACCTTCCCAATATGGTCACTGAGAACAAATGGATGCATAAGCAAATGTGGTGAAGAAAGCTGATGGTGCCCAGCTATCAAAAGATATAGCATCTGGGGTCTTAAAAGGCTTGAAGATAAACAAGGGCCACCCAGCTTAGAAGCAACAGAGCCCACATGGAAGAAGCACACCAGCCAGTGTGACGACAAGATGTTGAAGGGCTCAGGTATCAGGCATCAAGGATCAAAAAAGATCAAAATCATATGACTGTGAATGAGGGGGAGTAGAGATTGAGGACCCAAAGCTCACCTGTAGGCAACTGGACACTCCTTAGAGAAGGGTCTCAAGGAGGAGAGGAGCCAGTTAAGGTGCAGTGAAGCAATGATGAAACATGCAACTTCCTCTAGTTCCTAAATGCTTCCTCACCCCCCCCCCCGCCACTCCTCCCCCACTATCATGATCCCAATTCTAGGCTACAAATCCAGCTAGACCTTAGGGTGGACACTGGTAGAGATAGGAACTGGAAACAGAGAATTCAGGACAGATAATCCCCTCAGGAAGGGAAACCGATTACAAGGATTTCCATATAACCTCCTCACTGGAGGACAACAGACAACAGAAAAATGAGTGAAGGGAGACGTCGAACAGCGTGAGATATGAAAAAACAATAATTTATAAATTATCAAGGGTCCATGAAGGAGGGGACGCAGAGAGGGAGGAGGAAAATGAGAAGCTGATACCAAGGGCTCAAGTAGAAAGAAAATGTTTTGAGAATGATGAGGTCAACAGATGCACAAATGCGCTTGACACAATGCATGATATATGGATTGTGATAAGAGTTGTATGAGCCCCCAATAAAATGATTTTTTGGGGGGGGGCATCACTGCCTCTGGTGGTCGTGGGCACTACCCAGTGCCACTCCTGAGAGCCGCCGCTGGATTCAAACCGCCAAGCCTGCGGGCTGCAGTCCCGCACTCAACCACCTACGCCACCGGGGCTCAGCCCAAAATGATTTAAAAAAAAAAAAAAGTCAAACCAATCCCAAGATGACTTTGTTGATTAACTAGATAGTGGGGTCTCGCTTTACACCCTAACAGATAAATCAGAGAACACCCATCTAGGGAACGGCCCCCTCTAGTGAGTCTGGCTTTGAGCAACGTACCGAAACTCCAGAGGCTGTGTTCCAGAAAGCACCTTGGGCTAACCGCACTTCGTAGGGGAGGTTGCTTTCTGACTACATCAAGTAAAATAAGTGCGCTTACAGACTCACCGGTGGTTAGCATGCCTTCCTCCAATCCTGATGCTGTATTTTTCTTATAAACCCACGTCTCTGATTATTTACTCAGCATCCAGACTGAATAAGTCTGGGGATAGGATGCAAACCAGGCACCTTTTCTGACTTTAAACCCATGCAGTGTGTCCTTGTCCTGTTGGCACAAGTGCCCGTTAATCTGTGTCCAGCTTCCACGTGAGCGCAATGCGGTCTTCTGGGAGTCCCAGGCTCCTCTAGGCTGCCCAGAGCCACTGATGGTCCACCCAGGTGAACGCCTTAATGGCAAGAAGTCCCAAAGGGCAGGGACAAGAGTTAGGGGCAGATGAGTAGAAGGGTCTGACCTTTGATGTCGCCTCTGGGTGAATGGCCTCCCTAGACTCGCTGGATGAAGTACCTCAGAGGGACCTCCATCCGCTTGACAATAGTGCCACCTGGTGGAAACAAGGGGCATCCGCTGCTCTGACTTCCCAGAGAGCCAATGAGGGACTCCAAATGGAGATAAGGCTACCAATTACTACTGGTACTACTACGGCCTCTCCTCCCTGGTGGTGCAGTGAATTAGGGGTCGGGCTGCTAACCTCAAGGGCAGCCGTTCAAACCCACAGTCTTCTCCTCAGGAGGAAGTCGGGGGTTCTGCTCTTGTAAAGTTTCCCTCTGTGTCAAGTGAGTCGGAGTTGACTGGACGATGATGGGTTGGGGACTGCTGCTGCTACTGCTACAGAAATAATTTAGTCAGGTCTGGCAGCATAATCGCCAAGCAAGTGACTGCTCCCCTTCTCACTGCAAGGTTGGTTCTGCAGGAGAAGGACAGCCTGCAAGAACCTACAGGCAGTGCTAGTCTGTCGCATGGAGCTACTGTGAGTGAAAATCAGGAGACCCTTACAACAGCATTATGCTGCAAATGCCAACCATGAAGTACTGACAACTCTTTATATGTGGGCCACACACTAAACCGCCGGCATATTCAGTTCGTTTAATCCTCACAGCACGCCTACGGATAAGTGTCCACCCAATCCCTGTGTTTCAGATACGGGAACTCAGGGCTGCAGTTGGATTAAGCAGCTGGGGACCATCTCTTGAGAAATTTCTGTGGTGCCAGTGTGGGGCAGACAGGGAGTGGTGACAAACACACTGAGGTCTGAGTCTTGACTTTGGCCCTCTGACCCGTGACACATGGGAGAGCAATTTCACCTTTCTGAGGTCCAGTGTCCTCCTGTAGGAGAAGATGCAGCGAGACCTTGGCCAAAGCTCTCAACAGAAGGTTTGCTGCTGCAAAGGCCGGGGGTGCCATTCACCCAAACACAGTGGGATAGGGCCCCCATCTCTCTCCCAGCCACCTCTCGGTCAGTTTGAGGTGGCTTCTGTGTTTCTGTGATGTCAGAAGGCATATTGCCAATATTCCCAACAGCGGAGTGATCAGGTTTCAGAGGTGCTGCCAGACTTCAGAACAGTCTCTGAAGAAGGAAGAGGCCAGTTTCGGGATGGTGACCACAGAGAACCTGAGGAACAACAATGGGACATTGTCTGAGACAGTGTTAGAGGATGAGCCCTCAGGTCGAAAAGAACTTAAACTCCCACTGGGGAAGGACTGCCTTCTCAAAGTGGAGTC
The DNA here is from genome assembly GCA_004026705.1 of Nesogale talazaci. Taxonomy (NCBI): domain Eukaryota; kingdom Metazoa; phylum Chordata; class Mammalia; order Afrosoricida; family Tenrecidae; genus Nesogale; species Nesogale talazaci. The sequence continues at coordinate 4,368 of PVJH01039227.1, forward strand.
AACTCGCATAATGTGGAGGAAGCTCCATTTGCCAGTGGCGCACTACCTAAAATGAGAGCGTCTGTTAATAACCAGAACGTGGAATGTTTGAGTTATGACTCCAGGAAAATTGGAAGTCATCAGAAATCAGAGAGAATGTTTAAAGATGGATACTATCCAAGGTATTGCTGTGCTGAAATGCCAAATCCAAGTGGAATGATGTGACATTCGTCATCAAAAAGGATATTTTAAAATCTACTTTGAAGTATAGGGCAATATTTATATGTCCACAAAAAGGACCAATGAATATGACTATTATTCACATTTATGCACCAACAACTAAAGCCAATGATGTAGAAATTGAAGAATACTACCAACTTCTTTGGTCTGAAGCTAAACAAACATGTAGCCAAGATGTATTTGTAATTGCTAGTGTTTGGAATGCAGATATTGAAAACAATATGGAAATTGATTTGATGATATTTAAAACAGATGGAAATTGAGCTCGTGAAGATGAGAATCTGTCTCCCCAGTTGTTGAGAGTTAGTCTCAGAGACGATGAATCATGGACAAGACAAGATGGCAGCGTCTGAGGAGCTGGAGAAGCCACACAGTGTGGCCCTGATGAAGCCAGACCTCTAAAGCTGGAGCAGCCACATGTAGACTCCTGCCAGTGATGAGTTGCTTCTGCCAATATGCTATTGATGAACCCTGAGCCCTGGAATTGAGGAGCCATGGGGAGACCCCTGCCAGCACTGGGATTCTGCACCCACTGGCCTGTAACTTCGTGAGTTGGAAGGAGACTTTTTAGACTGGTATCGGGCATATGGGCTAATATCGGACTTATGACTTTGGACTGGACTGGGTTGGGATGCTTTCTCAGTGTTCTATTTCTCTTGTATATAAACCTTTTCCTTATATCCATATGCGTGTATATGAAATTTGTTCCTCTAGTCTACCCAGACTAACACAATGCCTGATACCTGATTCCTTCTACATCTCATGATCACACAGGCTGATGTGCTTCTTCCATAGTAGGCTTTGTTGCTCCCAAGCTAGATGGCCGCTTGTCTACTTTCAAGACCCCAGACACTATATCCTTTGATAGCTTGGACACCATTGTTTACTCTAGTCCTTAAATGCCTCCTCCTCCCAACGATCATGATCCCAATTCTACTTTATAAATCCGGCTGGTACAGATAGGAACTGGAAATATGGGGAATCTAAGACAGATCATCCCTTCAGTATCAGTGGTGAGAAGGTGGATATTGGGAGGGTGGTAGAAAAGCTTTATTTCTGGAAAACGGACAACAGAACAGTGGGTGAAGAGAGATGTCAGACAGCATAATATATGACAAGATAATAATTTATAAATTATCAATGGTTCCTGAGGAGGGGTGTGGGGAGGGAGGGGGAAAATGAGTAGCTGATACCGAGGGCTCAAGTAGAAAGAAAATGTTTTGAAAATGTTTTGAGAATGATGATGGCAACAAATGTGCAAATATGCTCGACACAATGGATGATGGATGGATGGATTGCTATGCGCATTGTTTGAGCCCCCCAATAATATGATTAAAATAAAAACTACTAAAAAATAACAAAACCAAAGTTGACCCTTGGTTACCGTGGGTGAAGTTGGAAGAATTTTTGCTTAGAAGGCACTGAGTCGATGTTAATGGTGGTAGAATAATTTGGAATAAGATATCAATAATGATTGCACCGCACAAAGAGTACAATTTTTGGCACTGAATTATACATACAGACGTTGTCAAATCGGAGAGTATGCTGTATATTTTTGCCACAATTTTAAAAAGATTACACTAATAATAATGAGTATAAGGATGAAAAAGGTGTTCTAAAATTGTGTGATGACTGTACAACTTTTGTTGACATAATCGAATTATTGGATCATACACTATATGATGAAATGCCAATGAAGCAATTATCAAAAAATAAATTCAAGCTGGATTCTATGCTATAAGATGAAATGCCAATGAAACAATTATTAAAAAATAAACTCAAGCTGTATTCCGAAGAGAAAGTGACATGGAGGGATAGTGTTGCCACTGTCATATGGATTGTGTCTGAAAGGAGAGAAGACCACAAAGGTGTTTACTTGTATTTGATTGATTATGCAAAGTCATATCAGAGCAAACTGTAGGTAACCAACCCTTCGAAGGATGGGAATTTCAAAGCACTTCATTGCGCCTATAAAGAATCTGTAGAAGACGTGACCATACGAACGAATCAAGCGCACGTGGCTTAAAACTTGGAAAGATGAGTGTCGAGATGGCCTCTTTGTGCCATACTTCCGCAATATCTATAGCTGAGGACATAATCCAAGAAACTGGACTAGAAGAAGAAGAATGGCGTCAGGCTGGGAGGAAGGTTTGTTAACAGCCTCCGACATTCAAAAGAAAGAGAGAACAGGGACCTCCTAAAAAGATGACATCTATGTACATCAAAAGATGTCGTCAACAGAGTAAAAAGAAAACTCACAGACTGGGAAAAGCATTTCACAATGATATATCAGATAGAGAACTAATTTGAAAAATCTTTCGAAAACTACAACACCTTAGTAAGAGTAACACAAATAACCCAATGAAAAAATGGGCACAAATTCTGTGATGCTCACCTTCCTGACACAATTGCTGAAGACACAATAGATGCACAAGTTAATGCAGTGAAGAAAGCTGATGGTGCCCAGCTATGAAAAGATATAGCATCTGGGGTCTGAAAGGCTTAAAGTTAAACAATCGGCCATCTAGCAGGGAAGCAACAAAGCCCATTTGAAAGAAGCACACCAGTCTGTATTATCAAGAAGTGTCAAAAAAAGAAGAGGAAGAAGTGTCAATGGGATCAGGTAGTAGGCATCAGAAGACCTCAAACAAAAAAATCATACAGGTGCAAACAAGGAAGGTTGGAGTAGAGGCCCATCTGTAGACAATTGAACCTCCCCTCACGGAAGGGCCACAAGGAAAGAACCAGTCAGCCAGTATGCAGCAGAGCACCAATGAAACACACAACGTTCCTCTAGCTCTTTAATGCTTTTCTCCACCTCCCCCACTATCATGACCCTAGTTCTACCTTACAGATCCAACTTAGACCCGAACAGGTACACTGGTACAGATAAGAGCTCTGGACACATGGAATTCAGGACAGATAAACCCCTCAGGAACAATAATAGGAGTAGTGATAACATGAAGGTAGATAGGGGAAAGGTGGGGAGAGGAAGAGGGAATGACCATAATAATTGACATATAACACTGGCAACCCCCCCCCCAACTTGAACAGCAGAAACGTGGGTGAAGGGAGACAATGGATGGTATAAGAATATGAAAATGATCATCTATAATTTATCAAGGTGAGATGGTGGAGGAGGAAGGGAAAAAAGAAGAACTGATACCAAGGGCTCAAGTAGAAAGAAAAGGTTTTGAAAATGATGATGGCAACCTGTGTACAAATTGCTTGATACAATTGATGTATGGATTGCTATAAGAGCGCTGAGCCCCGGTGGTGTAGTGGTTGTGCGCAGGACTGCAGCCCACTGGGATGGAGGTTCGATTCCAGCTCCACGGAGCAAGGCTGGGCCTCCTACTCCCACCATCTGAGGGCAGTGATACCCGCTCCCCCCCAAAAAAGAGCTATAAGAGCCTCCAATAAAATGATTTATCCAAAAGGGTGGGGGAGGACGCACACCATGAGAAAGCAATTTGCTAAAGATGACATCCAGGTAGTCAGCAATGATATGAAGAAACACACATGTTCATTAGCTATAAGAAAAATACAAATTAAACAATAATGAGATGCCACCTCACACTGGCATGCTTAGCAAAACTGACAGAAATAGAAAATAATAAATGCTGGTGAGACTGTGGAGAGGATGGAATGCTCATACAGTGCTGGGGGGGGAGCATCTCAGAATTGTACAGGCACTCTGAAAACAGTATGGAGCTTTCTGATATAAATACAAATATTCTGTGTTTGTTGCTACTTTAACAAGCGAGGTGTCCTTTTCCAGGGACGGATCTCTCCTGATAGCATGTCCAAAGTACTTAGGATGAAATCTTACCATTCTGGCCTCTACGGAGCATTCTGGCTGTATTTCTTCTGAGACAGAGCTGTTTCTTCTTTGGGTAGTCCATGGGATTTTCAAGATGCGTCAAATCACCAGCCTATAGGTGAGCAGCTGATTGGGCAAAACCATCTGCACTACTGAGGAAAACCTTCAATATCCCAGGCCAAACTGTTTGCCTATGAAAGTTGAGTCTGTTTTGATCCCCCAAGAGGAGCTGGGTAGGAAGAGAACACAGAGAGACCTGAGACTTCGCAGCATCTGGGGGGCAGGAGAGGAGGGGGTACCAGCTAGAGTGAGTGGGAATGGAGGCTGTAGTCCAGATGAAGGGCCTTCTGGGGGTGGGGTGGGGGTCTACCAGGGCAGACAATAGAGAGGTAAGAGGACTTCAGGTATGGCCCGGGAATGGGATTGGATTTCCTAAAACCAAAGATCCAAGGGACTGTGATAGCATGGCAAGCCTTCCTGCCTGAATCTTATTTCTATAATAGGTCAGGGCCACCCCACACAGGAAGCATCAGGGATCCTGCTGGACAGGTCATTCTAGGCTGGGACACTAGCACCTCACTGACCTCACTTGCAATGCTCAGGCAAGTCATCCAGCTCCTCCAAGCCCTACAGGAGTGGGTATATGCAAATGAATGGCAAATGCAAAGTGTTCACCCAATGGTGGTTGGAGTCGTCAGCGGTAGCAGTCACACCAGATCATTTACTAATGGGACTCTGGCTAACATTGGAATCGAACTTCGATGTGGTAGCCCATTACTGGGGGGTGGGGATGATAAATGCTGCCAACATCACAGCAGCAGAAAACCACCACGGTATGCCAGACTGACAGAGAAGTCATTGATGTGTATATCATACACTATATGTTATGCATTCCACATGATATAATGCACTCTCAATGGTCTATGATTGTTGTTACCTGCTGACAAGTTGGCTCTGGCTCGTGGCAACACAGCACAACAGAAAGAAACACTTCTTGGTCCTGCAGCAGCCCCCCAGCTGTTGCTATGCTTGCGCCTGTGCTCTGCAGCGCCATGCCGACCCATGCTGTAGCGGTGTCCCTCCTCCTGTCACTGACTCTTTCTCAGGCACGATGCCCTTCCCAGGGCCCATGCTCTCCTGGAAACAGATCCAAAGTACCTGAGACACCGTCTCCCATCCTTGCGTTCTTCTGGAAGTCCATGATATGTGTAATAGTCTTTGCCAGCATCACATTCAATTCTTCTCTGGTCCTTTCTATGCATAATGCAGCTTTTGTCTGTACAAGAGGCGATTGAAAGTCAGGTGTGCTTTAATCCTCAGAGTGACAGCTTTCTCTCTAACACTTTTAAGACGTGTGCAACGGATGTGCCCAATGTAATATGCTATTCGGTTTCCTGACAGCTGCTTCATGGACATGGACTGTGAATCCGAGTAAAATGAACTCCTTGGCCACTTCACTTATCGTCCATTTATCATCTCCAATATCATAGCATCTTGAGTTTTGAGGGTTTTTGTTTTCTTTACGAAGTATGGGTGCCGCCCAGACTTTGATCTTCATCAGTAAATGCTTTGAGTCACTTTCCGCCAGCAAGGCTGTGTTAGCGGGATAGTTCAGTTGTTAACTAGCCCTCCTCCAATCCTAACGATGCCTTCTTCTTCTTCAGACGGTCCGGCTTCTCAGCGTATGTACATCTTCAAACAAAACAAAAACCACTCGCTGCCATCTGGTCAATTCTGACATGGGACATTGTAGAATTGCCCCTGTGGGTTTCTAATTCTTGACAGAGGGAGAAGCCTTGAACTTTCTCCCTGCAAGTGACTGGTGGTTTTGAACTGCCCAACCCATCGCCCACTATGGTGCACACGAGGACATAATTAAAGCCTCCTGACAGCACAGGGACTCCAAAAAGGAGGTGCTGTGATCAATTCTCAACTCCACTGAGTACTGAGGACGTGAAGGCGGATGATGGCACATCACCAGGCTGCCATCAGCGCCGGAGTGGCTCCCCATGGGGCGCCTGTGCACCAAGAATAGCAGGAGACGCGGCAGTGCCAACCACAAAGAGGGAACAAAAAAGCCTGCCTCTGGATTGTGGAAAATGCTGTATCAACAAAACAAGTGGCTGTGGGGCTCACTCCGGCCTATGGTGGCAGCAACCTCAGTCTCTTGGGTGCCGCCAAGGGACTGGGGTGTGTGGGGTGCCCTCCCTGAAGTGGAGGCCAACAGCCCAGAATGCACTCGGGGCCTCGTCATCCTCATGGTCCACCTCACCCACTGCGCTACCAGCTGGCTGCCCTGGTCAGCTCAAGTAAGGTGATGAAGAGATAGAACTGGAGGTGGCGCCCAAGGCCCAAGGAGGGCTGCCAGAGGAGGAAACCCTTCCAGAAGCTTCTCTGCAAAAAGATTATAACCTACGTGCAAAATGCTGCTGCTGAGTCACCGGGGAAATGGCTCTGGCTTCTGCTTCGTCAGGAGGCGGAATGTGGGAGACGCACTTATAAAGACCTCCAACAAGTTAAAATGGGAAAAGAGTGGGGGCAGCGAGGTGGGGAGCGAGGTGCTCCTTCTCTGCTTGAAGCTGAATCTTGGAAGTTCTGGAAATAATGCCAAGGGCAATTCGCTGTAAATTGCCCACCCATCTCTCCCCGGTGGTGATGGAAACCGCCCTGGTGAATTGAGACTGCTTAAAGAAACTGCGCCCTGGGCGTGTGTCATCTGTGCTGTGCCCTAGACGGGCCTCTCCTGTGGAGCCAGGTGGAGCTGGGTGCATGGGTCCCGTCTATCCCAGGCATCCGGGGACCTGTTTCCCTTTGTATAAAACAAGTACCCTCCCCCACAGCCCCTTGTGAGATCATGTGAGACAGCACAGTGTCTGGGTTATTGTAAGTGCAGGACAGTTAGTACTGACTAGTCACTAACCTACCCAGCTCCCTGTCCAAGAGTCAATGCTGATGCTTAGGGACCCCCACTTTGGGGTTTCCGAGAGGGTCATCTGTTTGTGGGAATAGAAACCCCAGTCTTGCTCCCTCGGAGCTACTGGTAGTTTCGACATGTGGACCACATGGACTGCAGTCCTAGTGTATAACCACTAACTACTTCACCCAGGCCTCCTGTGCTCGTAGCTAGAACTATCCAAGCCAAACCATGCTCTTCTGACGCATCATGACCCAATATGAGTCTGTATGGGGGCAAACAGCCTCATTGTCCTCCACAGAGCAGCGGGATAGATTTGAACCAGCGACCTGTGGTTAACAGTCCGATACTTACCAGGCAGCAGCACCAGGGCTCCTTGCCTAGTAAAAAGGGGCTTTAAAAAGAATGGATTTGTTCGCCAGCTCTTTGAAGTCCCCTCGTATTTGTTGTGAATTTATAACTCTGTGCCAAACACTTTGCTGAACGTGCAGTGTGATCATATCACCTGAGAGTTTGCCAGAGATGCAAATTCTTGGGCCCCAACCCAGATCTACTGAATCAGAAAATGCTGTTTTAAAGTCCTGTCCACTGTCCCCTAAGCGCTGGGCTGCCAACCAAATGGTCAGCGGTTCAAACCTATCAGCCTCTTATCAGAAGGACGATGAGGCTATCTGTGCCCGTGAAGATTTACAATCTTGGAAACCCTGACAGCATCTCTATGAGTCAAACTCGACTTGATGGCAGGGGCGTGGGCCCCTGCAGACCTCCTTTCACCATCTGGCTTGCATGGACCGCCACCTTGAAGGTTGGTGGATTCAATGGGCCCCCTGCTCGGAACTGAGCTCTAGTCTCTGAGCTCTCAGACAGGGTCACGCTGGGATGGGACAGACGCGATGGTTGTGGGTTTTCTGGTTTGATCCCAGCGATGACTCAAGTTTAAGGGCCATCAAAATAATTTGCTTTCTTTCTTTTTTTTTATCAGGAAGTTCAATTTTATTTGGTGGGTACACGTGAGGCAGCGCAGGCCTACCCAGGCCTTCATGAATGCAGGGTCCGCCACTTGTCCAAGGGGCCATGGTGAGGGACGTACTTGACTCCACAGTCGTCCGGGATGAGACACTTCCTAGCCACCATGGCCTCAAACTCATCGGCACTAAACTTGGTGAAGCCCCACTTCTTGGAGATGTGGATCTTCTGGCACCCAGGGAACTTGAACTTGGCCCTGCGTAAGGCTTCAATCACATGCTCCTTGTTTCAAAGTTTGGTATGGATGGATATGAGAACTTGGCTTATGTGGACTCTAGCCACCATGCCTTGAGGTTTCCCAAAAGCACCTTGCAATCCCAGTTTGGAGCCTAGTTTAGGGAGAGCAGAAATTAGCCAGGCCCGAGGTATCAAAGCGCAACCAAGGGTTGTTTGTCTCCAAGGTCCCTTAGGGCAGCCTCTACAGTACAAGAGACTGTGTACACTACCCAGGAGACTTGCTGTTTGTAGCCAGTAAAATTTCATGCTGTCCTGGTTTGCCAGGACTGCCCACGTTTTAGCATGGCAGGAAACCCCCAGACCTTTGGTCAAATCCATGCTTTACTGGGGGGGTGGGGGTTGGGGCAGGGGAGCTAATGAAAGTGAGTCCACAGAGAGAGAGTGAGCCCTAGGGGTGGACATATAGGGAGGGTGGTGTTGGCACAGGGGCTGGCGGTGAAGGCCAGGAGAGGCCCCTGACAACATCAGGGTCAGCCTTGGGCCCCCTGATCCGCAGAAAATGATGGGTGAGAGTAGGCTCTCGATGTGGAAACGGAGGGCGAGATGGGGCTTTGGATAGAACCCAGACCGAAGCAGAGGGCCCTGGGAGAAACTGAATCTCAGAGACTCTTTGAAGATATCAACTGGCCTGGGGATCAAGGTGGAGAAGGTTCGTTGTCAGGGGAGATGACCCAAGAAGAGAGGTAAGCACAGGCTTACTTGTGTTTACCTATTGCTCTGGAATGAATCATTTACATGAGCCTCACCACATCTGGAAAGCACATGAAGCGGTTTACTTCAGAATTGCAATATGACATGCAGGTGAGGTAAATCGATAGCGACAGTAACTGGATGGATGGTACCTTGGGGGTGTGGTAACGGAGGTTGTGGGGAGAGGGGAGTGGGGCGCTAATCACAATGAGTACAAGAGTGAAGAAAATGTTCTAGAATAACTCTTCTTGGATTGATTGAACAATTGAATTGCGCGGTAAGTGAATTATATGCCAGTAGGACTGTCGGGGAAGACTTGTCACTAAGTACAAGGAGTCCTGGCTTATTTTCCTTACTGGATCCACAATCAACACCCCTGGAAGAAGGAAATCAAATGATGTATTGAGCAAATCTGCTCCCCAGTGTCAAAGAGAAATATTGCAGTGTGAGGAGCAGGGAGCATGACCCAGGCCGTGGTATTTTCAACTGCCTCGTACGCATGCTCAAGTGGGACTTGGAGTACGGAAGACAGAAGAAAAAATCCGTGGGTTGGAGCCGATGATGTTGGTGAAGAATATGGAAAGTGCTCTGGGCTGTCAAAAGATGGAACAAATTGGTCTTGGAACAAACATAGCCAGATGTTCCTTCGATATGAGGATGGCTACAATATTCTCCTCATGTCATTTAGATGTGCTATCTGGAGAGATCAGTCCTGGAGAAGGACATCGCGCTCGATGGCACTAACAGCAGCATCATATGCATGTGTGAGCTGGGCAATGCATAGGGAAGCATTGGGCTTGAGGCATTGGGCTGACACGGTGGTGGTGGTGGATCTTGAGAGCCACGGCGGCGGCAGTGGACCGTCCAGAGAAACAGAGGAAGTACAGCCAGGGGCTTCCTGAGCAGCGAGACTACCATGACTTTGTCTCATGTGCTCTGGGACTGTTGTCAGGACTATGGACGTGTTACAGAAGAAAGAGACCAGTGTCTATCAAAGGGCATCACACTTAGTAAAGCAGAGATTCAGTAAGAACAGGAAGGTCCTTGACAAGATGGACGGACACTGTGGCCACTACTGTGGGTTCGAACAGACGGTGGGGAGGGCGGTGCAGGGCAGGCGGTATTGTGTCTGCTGTGGCACGATGTCTACTCTCGGCCCCTAACAACGGTGGCAGGCGGGATCCCACTGAGAGCTGGGATTAATATTCGTTCACTGAATGTCTTTTGCTAGATTAAAATAGGACTAATTAACATCTCGAATAGACTGCTATTCTATGAGGCATGAATTGTTTTCCCCTGGGAGCTGTGACCCAGACACATCAGCTGAGTCAAGCCCGACTCTGAGAGGATTGATTTTAAGGAGAAGGTAAGAATCCCCTATGTCCAGTTGTCTATGGGCACAGAAAGGAGTGGGACACTGCCTTTTGTTAGTCACTTCAACACCTCAAACTTCCCCAAAGCCAAACTCACTGTCGTCAAGTCGATGCCAGCTCACCGAGACCCGAGAGGCCAGGGTAGAACTGCCCCCGAAAGCCCGGAGCTGTTTATTTTAATCAATCGTCACTTCAAAGCCATCAGATTCAGGGAACAAGCATTGAGAGCCTGTGCAGCCCTGACTGCACCTTAGAATGGAATCCCTCAGTGCTGGGCACAACCCAGACGGATGGTACGGAGCCCAGGAGGTTGGCCAGGTGGCAGCTTCTTTCCAAGCTCCCGAGAGAGTCAAGTTCACAGACAGAGTTGAGAACCACTGGGCCTGGGTGATTATGGGCTGAGACAAGGGTATCTGACTTGCAGGCTGTTCCTCCATTTCTCCTATCTCCTCTGGACCCCCGTACCCGTACCCGTCTCCCCTCACCCGCTCTGTCCTCTCGTGCTCAGTTAGCAGGCTATCCCGGGACTGTCTGGGCCTCCCTCTCCTCTGACCCTCTTTGTCAACTGTGGATGGAGGTGCTGCAGGCTGCGCAGGCAGGTGGGGAGAGGAGGCAGTGACTCACTGTGGGTCACACACACTGTGAGCCATGTGTGTGTGTGTGTGTGGGGGGGGTAGCTGGAGAGGAAAGGCGGCCACCCCCTCGTCAGGATGTTCTGGGAGCGAGCTCAGGAACTCACTAAGGAGTGCATGGTTTGGTTGGAGCTGCTTGGAGGTCGTGGAGCAGAGGGACGATTGTGCCTTTCACTTCCTCGTTCCCGTCTCTGGGCCGGGGAGCGACCCGGCCCGGAGGGTGTGCATTCAGAAGCGGAGGTTGGGGTGGGTCCTGTCTGCACTGGGCAGCGCATGCTGATGCCGTGAGAATCTGATACAGCACAATTTTCTCCGCTGACAAAAGCACGCATTTGCGAGTCCAGCCATCTCCACCTTCACAAACACCCCTGAGGCCTCTCTGGGTTCTAGACCTGGGGGCAGGGGCTCACTCATCAGCCGCAGACGTCTGGAAGGACCAGGAATGGTGCCCAGAAAGCCAGCTGCTTCCTTCTAGATAACAGGTAGCCAGCCCACTGTTTACATTTATGTGGTTACAATTTTCATTTTTTTATCCACCTTTATCAAGTGCAGTGGCCCTCAAACTTGAGCTGTGAGCTTGTTAAAACACAGATTAGGGGGCCTCACCCGAGAAAACCTGATTCAGAAGGGGGCGGGGATGCAGATAACTGGCCTTTCTGCCCACTTCTCAGGTGTTATTGAGTCAGCTGCTCTTTGACCAGCCCTTGAACCAGACGTTCAGACCCACCTAGCCACTGACTGACTCTCTCCATTCATCAGACCCGGGGCAGGTCCCATGACTGACCAGAAAGGTGGATAGGAGTTGAGTTAATGGTTTACCACAGAATTGCTAGGCTGGACATTCCGTGGAAAACCTCCTTCAGTCTTTCGCTTGGTACAAATTCAATGTTCTGTTTCTCTAGTTAACTTTTAAATAAGCATAGTAAATGGCTGCTGGGGCTTGTGATTGGAGCCCAGCAGCAATGAGACCAGAAGGCCTAAGGTAGGAAGAAATCCCCACTTGGGTAGAATGTTGTTCGCCTGCTCCACAGAAGGCTCCCCTACCACTGAGGGCCTTTCTGCATTCTCAGTTTGGTTCATGAGATTCTTGTAGCTTGCGATTTTTGCAGCAGGTCGCTGCTGTTCACATGTGGAGGAGGGAAAGCTGGTGTGTTTGAGGAGCAAACACTGGGAAACCACTGGCCTTCATGTAAAAACTTCCCATCCTTGGGGGAACCACATGCTGACGCAGGAGGATGCTTCAGAGCCCACTGCTT
>PVJH01039228.1:0-16578 GCA_004026705.1 Nesogale talazaci
AATACTGCTTTTTAAATGGTCCCTCAGATGTTTGTTTGCTATAGGCAAAAAGAAATTTGCTCAGAAAGAGAGAGGGGTTCATGAGGGGAGAGAGGAGCAGCTGTGTACTTACTTGATCGCTTCTCTGGACGTGGAGAACCTGTAAATGCAGAAAGCTCTATTGCATCCTTACTGTTCTAGAAAACAAAGGAAAATAGCCCTATCTAAAGGTCCATGTCACGCACCCACACTGACACACAAGCACTCTGCACAACTGGGTTTATGAACCAGTAACATCAGGCAAGTCAGTGGGGTTATTGAGCTGCTTCCTTGGGTCACCATGACTGTGGAGTGGGTACTGACGAGGAGGAGAGCAGTGTTCTGTGCTTGTGCTTGGATCAAAATATGGTACCCAACACCAGGATTCAGTGTGGAGACCCCACTCATCAAACTGAACTTTACCTTAAATTCACCAGTAGCAGGTTTAAGGCACATGCTCCTTTGGACAGAAGGCTGAAATCCCCGTGTTAAGAAGCAGATGACAGCTATCCCAAGGTTATACAATTGATGGTCAATGGATGGGGGTTCAGGCCTCTTAAACGTGCCAATGAATGATAGCCTGAAATCACCACATGGTTTATATTTTAATACCCACCATGCTTACTATATGTATTAGTCTGGCAGGCATGGTTCTTCCTTTGTGAATGAGTTATTAAAAGTTTTTCCCTATCAAAAAACCCCAATGTTCATGTACACAGTATCCAGTCACTTAACCTTTGAATCTGTAGTCAGCAATTCATATATTTCAGCCTGAAATCAACCTATATGTGTATACTTTCCTTTTCTCAAGAGCCCTTTAAAATTCTTTACCATTGATGAAATTTATGACACTATCAATAAGATGACCATATAGCCAGAGGGATGATTTATAATTTTCTCTATCATAAAAGTCTCTAAAGTAAGAGACATATATAAATCATAGGTATGTGAATGAATTTTAAACTCACATTTAATTCTAGCCCTAGTTTATGAACTAGTCCTAGCTCTAATGACATGGTCCTACTTAATGCTTGCCCTCATGAAGACATCACTGAAGATATGTATGCTATAGAAACATGTGAAGAAACCTGATGGTGCCTGACTAGCACCTTGAAGACATGTCTTCAAATAAGCAGCCATCTAAATGAGGTGTCAATTAAGTCCACGTGGAAGAAGCACACCAGCCTGTGCTACCCAAGGATTATAAATTGTAAAATCCAAATCTGGAGGGAATGGTAATAAGAGTTTACACTGTAAACCCCTGGTTTGCAGAAGGCTCTGAATACGGAAGCCCAAAATACATTGGATGAAGTGTCCCCACATGGATTAAGCTTCCAGCTAATCCCCTCTGAACACAGCCCAGGGATGAGAATTGACAGAGTATTATAAAGCTGATTGTGGCATATGTAATTAGGTTAAATGTAATAAATAACAGCATTTTAAAAGCTTCTATTTTTAATATTTTCTGATTTTTTGTTTTATGATTTTCTATATATGAAATCCATGATAGGCAGTGTGGCCGTCACCTAATCTAGCATCAATTTGAGGATTAAGAGTATAGGAGTGGAGTCTAGCTGTCAATCTGGAGATAGCCAATGAGACCTCTGTGTGGGCATGGCTCTCCCCTGAGAATTCTGGGAAATGTGGAAATTTCTTCTTGGAAGCAGACGATACTACCTCTCTCAGTTCACTCCCCTGGAGTCACTTGACTAACAAGGTTTATTTTCTGAGACACCCCTGAGAAGCCACATGGACCTACCCTAATGCATCCAGAAACCTGGACCTAGGGAAGCCACAGAGACCCGTGCCAGCGATGAGATGCTTCTACCACCACTGACTCTGCACCCACTGGCCTGTGATCTTCCTGCATTTAGCTTCATTGTGTTTCATAAGTCTGAAGAGGACTTTATAGATTGCTGTTGGACTTATGGGTTAATATTAGACTCAGGGACTTGATCTGGACTGGAGTGGGCTGTTTTTCTCAATGTCCAATTGCTCTTGTATATACACCTCTCCCTTATATATGTATGCATGTTTATGAATTTGTTTCTCTAGTCTACCTAGACTAACACAGGCGGTGAGTGGATTGATAATTGCCGAGGACCATGGCAGGGAAGGATGGGGACAGGGGAGCTAACAATGAGCGAGAGAAGAAAATATTCTGAAATTGCTTGTGGTGATGATTGCACAACTCCTTTCATCGGACTGAATGATCAGATTGTATGATATGTGAGGGTTATGTTGATAAAACCATTTTTTAAAAAAGGAAATTGGTGGGCTGAGCCTCGGTGGCGTAGTGGTTGAGTGCGGGACTGCGGCCCACGGGCTTGGCGGTTCAAATTCAGCAGCTGCTCTCCAGGAGCAAGGCTGGGTAGCTCCCACAACCACCAGAGGGCAGTGATGGTCCCCCCCCAAAAAAGGAAACTGGCACCCAGATACAAGTGAGAATCTTTTTTGCATATATCTTTGTAATCAACACAACTTTTTAGAACAATGGAAAACAAAACAATAAGGAATGCAAGGCTCCAAACAGTTACACCCCATCGACTGACATTATAAACTAGGCTGAGCTCATCTGTAGGCATTTGCTAGAGAAGGAAGTGCAAAGAGGCTCTGGAATGAGTCAACTCCCCGCATTAAGTGCTGAGAGGACACATACATATCTAAAAATAAAGAAACCACTACTTGTTAAGTACTTTGGGTGCTTGCATACAGTTTCCAGTACCGAGGGAAGAGAACAAGTCATTACTGATCTTTGCACATGCGGTGTGACAGAGGCGACTGCAGGTTTCTTTATTTGCTGGAGTAGGCAAGACTCACAAGTGGACCCATTCACATTGTGACTTTTTGGTATAATGCATGCAATGTTACTGGTACAGAAGAGTGCTCTAGTGGTCATTTAAAGGTCATTATCTTTTTTTTTAACCTCAAAAAAACCTATTATCCTTCCAACTACTTATTCAACAAACACACAAGGCATTGTACTATAAGGAGTACATAAAGACAACGCTCTACATCCTAGTTAGGGGCCTTACAAGCTTATGAGTGGCCACTGTTGTTCCTCCCCCACTCAAATCGAAGGCTAATGAAGAACACCAAACTCATGAAAAAGAAACTAGTCCATTAGGCCATACACGCACCACAACCCTATCTAACTTGAGACCATAACAACTAGATGGTGCCCACCTACCCTTACTGACCATTTTAAGAGATCAAGGACAACATTGAAGGTCTAAGTTAGAATGAGAGAAAAATGTAGAACAAACCCAATCTCCTGAAAAAAAAATTTTTTTACAGAGAGACATAATGGTGGTAGAGACTGGAGGGCCCAACTCATTCTTTTAATGAGAACGGCAGCCACTCCCAGAGGACACTTCTCCACCAAGAAATACAATGGCCTATAAAGTAAACAATAGCATTCACGAGGAATGTGTTCCTTGGAACAATCAATCACATGTGATCAGAAAGGCAACACTTGCCCAAAAACAGAGATGTGTAGGCAAGGAAACCAGACTGAGGACAACCAGAGCCCGGGGTAGAGCCCGGGAGAGAGCAGAGACTACAGCAAGTGTGACAGATGAGTGTAAGTAGGAGTCATTGAATGGAAAGGTAATGTACTCATTTACAGTGTAAACCTAAATTTAAAAAAAAAACTCAAAACCATCCCCT
This sequence comes from Nesogale talazaci, assembly GCA_004026705.1. Taxonomy (NCBI): domain Eukaryota; kingdom Metazoa; phylum Chordata; class Mammalia; order Afrosoricida; family Tenrecidae; genus Nesogale; species Nesogale talazaci. The sequence continues at coordinate 3,688 of PVJH01039228.1, forward strand.
TCCCAAGAAAAGCAGCACCAGGAAATGGGTGAGAGGAGATTGTTATGGCCTACTGAACAGTCATGACTGTTGGACAAGGATGACATAAGCTTAAACCTCCCAAACCACCTACAAAACCCAGCACATGAGCATGCCAGGGAGCTGGCTGGCGAGAGGGAGACCCACTCTCTAGCCAGTCAGCTCCGGGGAGAACATGACTCTCACTTGGGAGGGAAGAGGCGAGAATAATATGAGTATCTATTCTTAACTGTAAAGTGTAGCAGATGGTTGGAAAGCATGCTGCTATTGGATTTACTTTGGGGAAGCAGGGTTTCTTTCTTTCCCCGTGGGTGGTAGGCAAAGTGAGCCCAGCACCCCACCTACCCCCTTTCTAGACTCAAGGTGAAGGAGGGCCTGACAGCTTTTTAATTAAAAAGGGTTAGCTTCAGATGACACAGAATTCAGGACCCAAGCAGCAATCCCTTATTAGTCATGGTTTCCATTTATAATTCACTGGAAGATGGAAATACCACGTGGACAATAATTGCTCTGCTCGCTGCGAATGCCATTCTTGTGATGCGTGCACATGAGGCCCACACAATCGCAACCCCTACTGTACTAACTAGCAGGTCTCCTGGTAAAAGCCCTTTCTGAAAAACCGGAGCTTTGACTTCAGAATTCAATGCAATTAGATCAAGTTCCTAGGGACGGCGTCCAGTCCTCCCACCAGTCTCTCCCAGGTCTTCCAGAGGTGGGGATAGAGATGCTGACTCTCCTCTTCTCACTGATGGAGGGAGGGAGAGCGCGCTGGGAGGGTGAGTCTTTTGTTCAACTCAAGGAGAGCCACAGGGAGGATGATAAACATGAAGGGCATTTGCAGAAGGTGGAGATCGGAGCTGATGTGGTGGCATGCCAACCCCAGCACTCTGTACCTTTTGGATAAAAAGCTACTCAGGCTGGAGGCAATGTGGGGAATGGCTTTCCTGCCTAGCGTTACAACCTACGTAGCGAACACATCTTTGTACAAAGTGTATTCACGCGAACTGTGGCACCGGGGTGGATGTGGGCTAAGTTGCTGAACATCATCATATGCGACTCAAGTAACTAAAGGGGGACTTCACCTCCTTGTAGCTCAGCGTTCCCATCTGCACAGTGGAGAGAACAGGGACGGAGAGGGCGAGAAAGCACTGGAGCCTTCTCTAGATGGAGAAAGAGAGTAGTAACAAGGGCAGTTTCAAGGAACAAAGCACTCCGCAAAGTACTCCCCTCCAAAATAAAACACAAAATTCAAGTAACAGAGTCTGGATGGGGGCTTGGGTTCTGGCTTCAGATGTGAGGGCTGGCAGAGAACAGAGGCCTTGGTGGGTGGCCCAGGCAGGGGGAAGAGCGCCAGAAGCCAGGAGAGAGGCTCCCCAGAGAACCTGCTGAAGACACATCCACAGCCCCAAGGGCCAGAGTGAATGAGCAGGCAGTTGGGTCCACTGCTGTGCGGCTAGCACACACTGGGGTATTCTCTGCATAAGGTCTTCAGGGTGGTTAGCAACCCACATTTCAACAGAGTGCAGGGGTTTTTCTTCGTTGCCCAGGGAGAAAGAGAACAGTAACGAAAGCTATCTTGATCTTCCTCCTACCACTGAGCACAGGAATAAAAAACAATTTTAAGACTCCACTGAAAGAACCAGAGCAAGGGAAAAGCACCCCTCCACCACCACCACCTCCCACCTCCCACCCCCAAGTTCGCAGGTCGGCCAGAAAGAGACATCTGCAAGTTCCTTACAGCTGGGAGCTTCCTTCTTGTGGCACTTTCTCTTCTCCCCAGCTAGGGTGAACATGCTTGCATATAAAAATACTCAGAGAACTGGAAGGGTTGAGAGTGGGGGGACGGGGTGCCGAGGGCGCTGCCACCAGGGATCCTTAATGTCCAAACAACAGAGAGAAACGACAGGGATTCACAGACAAGCTTTGCAGCGGTTTCTAAAACTGTCTGCAGTGGGAAAACTTTACACTTTAGAATTGCAGTGTTTATTTTTGCTGTTAAAATCCACTTCCTCGGTGCACGGGTGGAGATCCTATGCCCACCCCCGCCCCCACCCCCTGGGAAAACACGCCGATTCCAACTCCAGTGATCACAGTCTCCAGGCCCGCCGTCTGGATGGGTTCAGCCACGAGCTCGGAGGGGGCTCATCCACTGGGTTGGGGCGACTCTTGGCGACAATCCGGGCAACAGGCCCTCCCCTCCGGTTAAGAAGGTTAAGAAGAAGCGTGGGCGGCAGGTGGGCCCAGCCCTCACCGTTTCTTGGAGCTGCCCCCCGGCTTGCCGAAGCTCCTGCTCATCTGCGGGAAGTGCACGGTGGGCGTCCTGTCCGTGGGGCCGTACAGGCCTAAATTCCTAGCGGTGGCTGACTTCCGGAGGGGCTTGACACTGGGGAAGGGGCTGAACAGGGGCGTTTTCGGGTGGCTGCCTTGGTGGGGTCTGCTGGTGGCTTTGTTTTCTCCGGGCGGGTCGGGCTGCCCCGGGAAGTCCCGGGGGCCCGGCGAGGACCCCTTGGGCTCAGTGTCCGCAGTGGCGTCCCCGGGGGTCAGTTCCAAGCCCTCCAGCTTCACCTGCACTGCAGACACGCTGGCGTCAGCATCCTCAAACTCGGGCTCTGGAGACTGCCCTTCGATTGTCCGGCCCTCCCTCGGGGCGGCCATGGCCGCCTCTGGGGCGGAGAACGCCTCGGACCGTCCCAGGCTGCTCGCTCTGCAGCCCTCCGTCTGCTCTTCGATCAGCCCGACGGTGTCCCCACAGCCCGGCTGGCTCTTGGTCCTCGTCATGGTCTTTTTGTGCACACGGATGTGAGTCCGCCAGGGAGAGTTGAGCTTGGTCTTCAGGTCCTCGTAGGTCACCGGCGGGAGTTTACCTCCCGGGTGACCGGGGATGTGGATGACGGCGTTCTTGGCAGCTCGGTTGCTCATTTTCATCTTCTTCCCTAAGAGAAGGTGGTTGATAACCGGAGAACTGTTGACCTGAGACGGGAGGAGGCTGGTCACGGGCCCTTTGTCTGAAAAGAAATGTTGACAAGTGTATGAAACCGGACCGGGGGGCCCTCGCCACACAGACATCACAGGGGGCTCGCCCCGCCCCCTTCCCACGGCTTCCCCGCTGTCAGCGGAGTCCTGTGACTGATGGCGGCCGAAGCTGAATTGCACGCGGAGCCCCGGGTACCAGGCTCCTCTCCTTCAAAGGGAAGAGGCTGGCCCCTCGTCAAGACTGACAGCCTCCGCCCCCTCTCGTTCTGGTGACAGGGGCGACCTCCCTGAGCAGCAGCTGCGCAGCTCTTTCATCTAGAAAACCTTGGAAGCTTTTCTAAAAGAATAAGACCAACACTCGGAGCAGATGGGGGATCGGCTGTCAGCTGCAGAGAGACAGGGACGACGTGAGAGACGGCAGGATGACAGAAGTGATGAGAAGGCCGTGAACATGCAGTGTAATCACAGCTATCGCACGCCTGCCTCCAAGTACGAGGAACCACTTTGATGTCCTGGATGGTCTTCAAACAGGAGCTGTGTTCTGCCCCCACGGCACAGAGAATCTCCCTCCTGGGCTCCCATCTCCAGTACAGCCTGTCGCAAGAGAGGAGGCCACTCCGTGCCAGCACCCTTTCTCCCTGAGGCTCCTGCCATCTGGATGAACTTCCACCCACACTTCTCTACTGTCGGCATCCCCCTTCGGTCAGAGCCCAATTTTCAGTAGTCAGTGAAGACACCTGTCCCCTCTCCCCGCCTCCTCTTTTAGGAGTGATTGTCTCTGTGACTGGCCTACCCATTACCTAGCTTCCTAATTCCTCAAACACCCCAGTTCCAGGACCTCACCTCCAGCCCACACCTGTGTTTGCACCCTCAACCGTATCCCCCAGGGCTCCCTCAGTCTTCTCAGAGCCTCGCTTCCATCATCTTTGGCTCCTCACCCCTCACCCCCACCCCTACCCCCTGCTTTGCTTAGAAGCACAGCTGATCACCTAGACCGCTGTCTCGCCAGTGACCACTCCTTCCAGGGACCCCTATCCCTTTGTGCTATCTCTCCCTCCCTGCTTACAGTCAATGGCGACTCATAGTGACCCCACGGGGCAGGGGTGGAACCGCCAAGATTCTGTTTACAGACTTGCAGAGCCTCGTCTTTCTCCCAAGGAGCTGCTGGTGCTTTCAAACTGCTGGCCTTGTGGATGGGAGTCCCATGCATAACCACTTTGATACCAGGGCTCCCTCGGGGCCCGAGATCCATAATTCACACCCTTTCTATAGAAACCTGAGCTACTGACGGCCATTAACTGGGGTGGGGGTAAGGGTGGGAGACAGTCATTTAGATGGATAACCCTTCAACTTCATGATGTTCCATTTGGCAGGGTTCTCAAAATTGCTATTATTTTACTTCTGCCATTCCCCTCACGGACCAACCTAAATCTTTGTTTTCCCCAACGCTCCTCCTCCACCTCCACCTTACTTGAAGCAAGTGACTTTTCCTCCAATTACTCCATGAAAACGGAAGCAATTGAAATGAAAGGTCTCAGCTTCTTACCCTCCCTTCTCTAAGAAATGGGTGCCTCAACCATCACCCTTATTCCAAAAGGAGTTTGCCTTTTACTCAAAGCCAATTTTTCACCTGCTGTACATCCTACCCTATCTCATTTCCTGTAAACCCTTCCTATTCCAAGAGAGGACCCCGCTCAGCACCATCACCTAGGAGCTTTTGGGAAATGCAGAATGTGGGCCCCACTCAAAACTCCGAAAGCAGAACCAGCACTTTAGCAGACTCTCAGGGATTCATATGCATACCAGCTAAGAACCAATGCTCTAGGGGCTGAGCCCCGGTGGCATAGTGGTTGTGGTCGGGACTGTGGCCCACTGGGACGGAGGTTCAATTCCAGCAGTGGGGCTGGGCCTTCTACTCCCACCGCCGGAGAGCAGTAATGCCCCCCCCCCCAAAAAAAAAAAAAAAAGAACCAATGCTGTAGAACCCTGCCTAGAAGCAACCACCTGTCCCTTCAGAAGAACCACGTGAATCGTGACCTACTAGAGGAGGGGTCAGCTTTTGCTGTAAAGAGTGGTTTATAAATGTGTTAGCTGCTATTAGTACAAAAGCCACTGGGAACAACGGGTAAGCAAACAGACCTGGTTTTGCTCCTAATGATCTATTTGTGAACAAATGGTGAGCATTTCCCTTGCCTGAAAAGCAAACTGAAGAGAGCAGGAGTGATAGAAATAGAATAACCAGAATATAATCAGGAGTCTGCCCGTGCAAAGTGGAAAACGAGACCACAGTCACCGAGCAATATGCGTGGAAATTACTAAGTGGAAACAGAATTTGCTGTGCAAACTTTCTCCCCAAACAAAAACAACCAGTTAGCAAAATTTGGCCTGCAGGTCATCGTTTCAAACCCTTGACAAAGGGAATAAGCCACAAGGTAGATTCAGTCCCCAGGGCCACAGGTTGACTGTTCCACCCCAAACTGTGTATTGTGTCATTGAAAAAGAACTACAGAAAGAATAGAATCATCTGGGTTCTAACCCTGGTTTGACCACTTCCGATAGCCAGAGCAACCTAGATGATCAAAAAAGCATCCTGAACAACCATATCTTCATCATTTAAACCAAATCAAAACCCAAATCCCCTGCCACTGAGTACATTCCATCTCACCGTGACCTTCAAGACAGAGGGGGGGGGATTGCCCCTGTTAGGTTTCGAAGGCTTTAAATCTTTAAGGGAGAAGAAAGTGACCGCTCTCTAATGTGGAGTGGTAATTTCAAATTGCTGACCTTGTGATGATCAGCCCAACACATAACTCTGACACCACCAGGGCTCCTTTCTTTTTTTGGAGGAGGGGGCATCACTGCCCTCTGGTGGTCGTGGGAGCTACCCAGCCTTGCTCCCAGAGAGCTGCTGCTGGATTTGAACCACCAAGCCAATGGGCCGCAGTCCCGCAATCAACCACTATGCCACTGGGGCTCAGCTCCTTTCAAAGAGCACTGATGGCCCTTGTCTTCCTTGTGGATTTATTTTAGGGACAAAGTAAGTGTAACCATAAAGTGATCTGGACTTTGGGGCCAGGGTGTAGCGCCTCGTCATCCACAGGAAAACACTCTGAAAGGTCAACAAAGAGACCTTGAACCATTTAGAGGCTTTTTTTAAAAAATACATTTATTGAGGGCTCTTACATCTTTTCTTTTTTATTGTCGTTATTTTTGTGGTTGTTTTGTTTTCTTTTGTTGCTGTTTTGCTCTGTCTTGTTTTTTGTGGATATTATTATCTCTGCAGGCCTATCTAGGTAAGATAAACAATATGGAGGAGAAAACAATGGGACTGATGGTTCCAGAGGTCATGGGAGAGGGGGAGGCAGGGTAAAGGAAGTGGGTGTTAACCAGCCCAGGGACAAGGGAACAACAAGTGATCTAAAATCAATGGTGAAGCATGGGTAGAACACCTGGCAGGGCTTGACCAAGAGCAATGTATAACTTAGAGGATTGCTGAAACCCAAATGAAGGTTGAGCATGATAGTGGGACAGGAGGAAAGTAAAAGGAAACAGAGGAAAGAACTAGGAGACAAAGGGCATTTATAAAGGCATGTACACATGTAACATACTTATATATGGCAATGGGGAAATAGATCTCTATGCAAATATTTATAGGTTTAGTATGAAGGTAGCAGTGGACATTGGGCTTTTACTCAGTACTTCCTCAATGCAAGTACACTTTGCTCTATTAACCTGGCAGTCCATGACACCTTCCCAACTCGATTGCTGAAGACAAAGTAGGTCCATAACTCAATCTGGTGAAGAAAGATGATGGTGCCCAGCTATCAAAAGATAGTGTCTTGGGTCTTAAAGGTTTGAAGAAAAACAAGTGGCCATCTAGCTGAGAAGTAACAAAGCCCACATGGAAGAAGCACAGCAGCCTGTGTGCTCACAAGGTATAGATGGGATCAGGTATCAGGTATCAAATGTGAATGAGGGGGAGTGTGGAGTGGAGATCCAAAGCCAATCTATAGACAACTGGACAACCCCTTACAGAAGGGTCACGGGCAGGAGACAAGCTAGTAAGGGCCAGTATAGCAATGATGAAACATACAACTTTCATCTAGTTCTTTAATGCTTCTTCCCCACCCCCCTCCACTATCATGATCTGAAATCTACCTTACAAATCCAGTTAGACCAGGGGATGTACACTGGTACAGATAAAAACTGGAAACACAGGGAATCCAGGGCAGACAAATCCCTCAGTACCAACAATGAGAAAAGCGATACCAGAAGGGGAAGGGGACAGTGGGGTAGAAAGGGGGAACCAATCACAAGGATCTACATATAACCCCTTCCCTGGGAGATGACACTGGACAGTGTAAGACATGACAAAATAATAATAACTTATAAATTAACAAGGGTTCGTGAGGGAGGTGGGGAGGTGAAGGAGAGAGAAAATGAGGTGCTGACACCAAGGGCTCAAGCAGAAAGAAAATATTTTAAGAATGATGGTGGCAACAAATGTACAAATGTGCTTGACATAATGTATGGATGTATGGATTGTGGTAAGAGTTGTATGAGCCCCCCAATAAAATGATTTTTTATTAAAGTGGCCAGATGATTGTTAAGTGTATTTGGTGATTCTTTCTTGACACCTCAGGAGAAAGTAGGCATCATTAAGAACTGCCTTTTTATAAGGTACAAAGATGAGATTATACATTGTATTTTAGTGAATAGCCACTGGGATCTCAAAAGCTCATGAGTGGCTGTATAATGTCCAACTATTGGTTTCTCCCTATCTGGAGGGAAGAAGAATGAAGAAAGACAAAGATACTTGGAAATAATTAGTCTATTGCACTAATATCCCACATAAACATCAGTCTCCATAACTCAAAAGAGACACAAAGAACTAGATAGTGCCCAGTTACTGGCAGTGATTGTTCTGAATGGGATCAAATTAAGAGGTCTCCATTAGGATTGGAGAAAAGTAGGGAACAAAACTCAAGAACATTTTAAAAACAGGCTTAATGGTCGGATAGAAGCTGGTGGAATGGGCAAGACTAAGACCCTTTAATCACTCTTCAGTTCTGGAAATCAACTCAATCTCACGGCTCAGTTTCAGCCCAATAATAAGCAGGTCCAAAAGGAGGATGACATCACCCCTCACACAACTTGGAGTAAACCACCATTTGAGATCAAAAGGGCAGCACAGTCACAAAGGCAAAGCTCAGCATGGGGGGAGGGAGGAGGAAGGGAGCAGGAAGGGAGACAGTGAACATTGGTAGGAAATGGGATGAGTGCTGCTGCACAGTGGGCACTGCTCCAGGGGCGATGAAATAAAAGGTGTCTGCGCTGTTGCGGAGAAAACGGATCCGCTCTGTGAACCTTCACCCAATTCAAAATGCTAAGGGAAACTAAAAGAAGTGGCCTTTTTCTCCCCAACAAGTGGAAGGTGAATTCAGCTTTTGTGCAGTCAGTCACATGCTCCTAAATCTTAAAAAAAAAAAAAAAAAAAAAAAAAGGCCTAATTTACATTTTGATTAACCCTGCACAGATATCATTTTCATTAGGCTATTCATTCAGAACATGATAAATCAGCTCCCAAATCAGACAGATTAAAACAATAAAGCAGATTTCTTAGAATCATATATTTAAAAAAGGAACAACCCCGCAGCAGCTGGACAATCCTGGGACAAGAGTGTTTCTGAATGCTGTCAAATGGATTCTCCTCTAGGGTAACCCTGCGCATGTCAGAGGAGAGCTCTGTTCCAGAGGCTTCGCAGTGACTGCTCCCACCCCCAGAGTGAGACCCCAGGTCTTTTTGGAGGCATCTCCCACTAGTTCCTACGTCCTGCTTTTGGGCCAGCAGCTCTGCTGTACCAGGGGACCCAACTGCCCTACCCTTCCTTGTGTGTTCTCAGCAGGCACCCAAAGCACTGCTCCACCCGGACTCCTCTCTGACCACAGGATCTGCTCTCCTATCATCCGGTGCCATCCAGTCCATTTGGGCTCCTCGCCACCTAAGCAACCAGTGGACAGCTTACCTTGCTGGTGCCTAAATCAGTGGTTCTCAACCTGTGGGTCTCGACCCCTCTGGGAGTCAAACAAACCTTTCACAGAGGTCACCCAATTCATAACAACAGCAAAATTACAGTTATGAAGTAGGAATGAAGATAGCTTTATGGTTAGGGATCACCACGACACAAGGAACTGCATGAAAGGGTTGCGGAATGAGGAAGGTGGAGAACTCCTGACCTCGAGGATGAAATCCTATTTTCACATGCCTCAAATTTATAAGGCAATTTCTCAAGTCCAAGGATTGTACAGCTTTGCAATATCATCCTATAACCCCCTCTCCGCCCGTGCCCATGGGGTCGCTGGGCTTACTACCTTCAATGCCCTGGTCCTTGGGACCAACAAAGAACCCTGCGCCTGTTTCTTCTTTAGAACCTGGGAAGATAAAATAAAAGTGAAACTCCAAACGATGCCATTATTGGGGGCAGCTGTGGGCGGACGCTGTGCTACAGTTTGTCATTTGGGAAGGGCCGGCTCTTCCTGTCACCAGCAGAGGCGTGGGGTTGGCTGCCCAGGGAAGCCCCGCCTCACCTGCCCTGATGTACACCTGATGGAGCTGCTGCTGCTGCTTCTTTTTGATGCGGGAGTACTGCCGCTTCAGCGCGTGGATGTCGGTGGTCATGCGCTCCATCATCATGCTGTTAAACGCCGCGTGGTACTCGCTCCGACAGGAGGTGATGGCTCCGGGGCTCAGCTCCGCGATGTTGCTGCACCTCAGATTCTGCTCCTCGCTGGGCTCTGTGCTCCGGGGACAAGGGAGAAGGAGACGGTCGGTGGAGGGCGCAGGGTGGAAGGGGACGGGTCACACGATAGGCGGAGGTGGTTCCTTAGCTTCCAGAAAACTCTAAAACACACCAACGGGAAAGGAAAGTGGGAAGCGGAGGGGGGAAGACACACAAGGGGATCTGGCTGCCTTTTCTTATCAGCCTAACTGTGGGTCGGACCAGGACCGTGCGTGTCCACTGTCTGATCTTGTTTGTTCGTGATGGAGGGGGGTTGGGCGTGGGGCTTCACAACACTGGCGGGCAGATGGAACCAAAAGACCATGGAATTTTTCCACACAAAATCCCGTTGTCTACTATCATTGTGGGGTCTTCAGCATGCACAGAAAACAACAGATCTACAAGGTGGATGTGAGACTCCTAAAGAATTTTTAGTTTGTAAAGATCAGTCGGCCACTGCATACATACATTTTCTTAGCGTCAAAAAAATAAACAGCACTTTCTCGAGACTCCCTAAGTCTGGAAGTGAATGTCTTTATCTAGCTAACAAAATCTGCTCATGGGCCGTGTGTGCTATCCACACACCCAGAGCCCAGTGGGAGGGGAGGTGGACGAGGTTCTGCTCTGAGGGCCCCTACGACCGGCAGATTCCCCTTCAAGAAAATTGGAATGATCTCCGGGAAAGAGAGCAGATACTGCCCAGGGCACACAAGACTGCATGGGCCCATCGAGGGCATGGGCGCGGGCTCTCGAGGACTGTATGTGAAACTGGAAGATGGATGCAGAGGGGCATGAATGGAGGGATTTCAACTCTACTAACAGCTGCTCCATGTCTAAAGCTGGAAACCTGATCAATGGATTTCTTCTCCTACAGAAATCAGTTCTCTGAGGAGGGAAAGAAAATGAGAAGAGGGACGCTTCACCTGACTTTGATTAAAACCAGCAAGAAAGACTAATGATGAAGTACCATCTGAGGGCAGAGCTTATACCAAGAGCTCAAGTAGAAAATATTTTGTAAATGAAGATGGTAACATGGGTACAAAGATGCTTCATACGAATGATGGATGGGATGTTGTTAGAGCTGCAGGAACCCCCAATAAAGTCACTGAAAAAAAGAAATACCATCTGAGGAAATATCATGTCATTCTGAACCACGTGACTAGAAGTGAGGGTGAGTTTGCACACACGTCCACACACCCAAGGGGAGAGAGGAGCACAACCCAGACTACAGACGTGCAGCATCAAAACCAGAGAAATTATTTTAAACCATTATAATCAACATATCGGTACAAATAACTAAATAAAATATATATCTAAGTACAAATAAAAGCACTAGTGTTAAGACATTTTGATACTGTGGTTCGAAGTATACATTGAAATTCATACATGACAAGAAAGACACACACACAGAAAGTGGAGGGGATGGTTACAGGAAAGAATTACAGGAAACAATAGGCCATCAAAGAGCATTTTCTTCTTGGATGCAGGTTTTTTTCTAAATCATTTAAAAAGATCAGATGAGAGCTCTTGCCAAAGTCTGTCTGTTTGTCTGTCTGTCTGTCTCTGTCTCTGTCTCTCTCACACACACACACACACACACACACACACACACACACAATGTATTCTACATAGGTAAAAACTCAAAGCAAACAGACACTTTAAGGAACATAAACAGAAGCACTCCCCGCCCCCCAAAAGGAGTTTTTTAAGCAAGAAAAACAAAAGAACTTTGGGTTTGAAGAGACTGAATGAAGTTGGCATATGGCACAAAGAGGGCAGAGCTGGCTGATGTCTATTGTGTCTATCCCCTGTAAGCCAAGAGAATGCTTCTAAAGCTAGGAGATGACAATGATGATGTGGTAAATGCCCTAAAGGAAGAACTGCCACCCGAGGCAGGAGAGAACTTACTAAGACTTACTTACAAATGGCTTCAAACAAGATCATATGCTACATAACATACAGAGAAGAGTCAGTGCAGGGAAAAGATGCAAATTCACAATGTGTATTAAATTCAGAGTTCCACATTTTAAGAGTGATGCCAGCAAACTATAGCACATCTGGGAGTGGATAAACAGAATCTTAAACTGTCTGGAAGCCGTAGTTAATGAAAAATGCTTATTGAGATTGAACATAAAGAGGTGTGCACTTACCATGAAGAAAGCACTGAGAGATGTGGAGGCAATCCTTGGAAGTTTGAAGGGCCATCAGGCAGAAGAAGAGTAGACTTATCCTGTGCCATTCCACGGGGAAGATCAATTCGCACAACAATTCACAGGGGGAGGCTACCTCATTTCAACTAGAAACCAGTGGCTAAGCAGAGGAACCCCTTAGAAGACTTTGTGAGGTAATGAACCTACCATCAAGAAAGTCAACTAGAAGCTCAACAGCAAACCGCCAAAGTGCTTTGGAATTAGCACATATATTCCTATAGTCAAAGAGAAGCCAATCTACAAAGAAATCAATTTCATAAAAATAGAATATATTAAGCATCCACTATCTGCCAGACTCGGCACTAACGAACTGGGCACCTTGCCTTGAACAATATAGAACAGGGGCCAAGGTGGGACAGGTTAAAAGCCACCCTAAGCAAAATCTAAAAATAGGGCTGGGGTGGGACTGGTTAAAAGCCACCCTTAGCAAAATTTAAAAATAGGTGAGTACCAGGCATATAACATAGGAACATGCTAAATGATAAAATAACAGAGACCTTCAATAGTGATAACCTCTATAACCACGGAGGCATGTCCAGAACAGGGTGATGGTGTGGCTACAGGGAATCAACGCATCGTGTGGATCCCTCTACTTACCTTTAATTTGCTTCTGATACTTCTGCATTTCAGGTGCTAAAAGCCCACTGAAAGGTCCGAGGCATCCAACAGCATTAGCAATGGCATCTTCATCGTCCAGGTCATTCTCTTCATCGCTGTCTCTGACCTTACCATGTCGTCTTGAGAAATATTGAGGAGGAAGAAAAAAAACATTTAAATAGTTCTTTCCCATAACAAGTTACAGTTACATGGTTTACATACCATACAAATATATAAATTATATACGTATATCCCCATCCAAAACTACCAATATCAAGTTGACTCACAGTGACCCATATGGAGTTTGTAGGGCT
>PVJH01039229.1:0-16379 GCA_004026705.1 Nesogale talazaci
TCACATGTTTCTACCTTGACTTACATTGTTAATGTTGTCTCTTCTCTTCTCTGTGTAAGCAACAACTGCACCACTTGCCTTTTTCCTACTCATATACATATTAAATTTCTCTGCAGCACTTTTTGCCTTTTCCTCTGCTCCTGCATAGCCCCTTTGACAGGTCTCCTTGTGACCTCACTTGCAAACTCTTTCTTCTTTCTTTTGGATTCTAAATCACAACTAGTGGCCATTAGAAATCTCGCTCTTGATGCTCTCTAGCATGTCCCCTTCTTCATTTCAATTTTCTTCTTTTTCTTCTAGGATTATGCCCCACCACCTTTCTTTTTATCCCATTTTATATTCTCCACTAGCTACACATTCTCTACACCCTGATATATCTTGCCTTTTGATCACCTTAATACACCCACTACCCAAGTAAACATCTTTCTGATAGTCTGCTTTGAGCCAACATCCATCTGACATCAGCAATGAGATCCCTGTACCCACATTCTCTTCTGAATCTGGATTGAACCTCTGGCAATTTCCTGTCGATAAGCTACTAAAGCTATTGCTGAATGATCTTCAGCAACATTTTAAATTCACGTAATAGCATTCATTTTGTTCTATAATTTGACCCTTCTATTGAGTCAACTTTCTTTGGAATTGGGTAAAAATGTGGAAATCTTGCACTTAGTTGTCCAAGTAGCTATCTTCTAAAATTTTCTGGCTAGACAGGTGAGCGCTTCCTGTGCTTCATCAGCTTGTTGAAACATTTCAATGTTGTTCCTCTAATTGCTGGAGCCTTGTTTTAACTAATGCAGCTTAAACACCTTCCTTCAATAAAATTGCTTCTTGGTTGTACACTATCTTGCTCGCTGTTGAAGTGGTTGAAAACTGACCAGTTTTTTTTGGTGCAGTGACTCTGTAATCTTTCCATCTTTGCAGGCTCTCCACATGGTTCAGTATTTTGCCTAGCATGTAATTCCCCAAGAGAAGTGATTTTTCAGGTCTTACACAGTTGTATCACCAATATCTAGTGAGAGTGGTGTTGAAGACCCCTATGATTTTTTGTTGATTTACCTATTTCTTCAGTTCTATAAATGCTTGATCAATTTAGAGGATCTTTTGTTTGGTAAGTGTATATTTATTATGGTTATGCCTTCTACTTACATTGTCCCTTCAATCATTATGCAGTGCCCTTAGTTGCCTCTCTTGAAAAGTATGGAACATTTCACAAATTTGCATGTCATCATTTTGCATGCATTGTTTACATTTTACAAATATTCTTTGTGTTGTTCCAATTTTAGTATGTGTGCTGCCAAAGTGAAAATTTTTTAAAGTAGGCAAGAAATGATTAAGAAATAAAGTGATAATTGGAAAACAAAAAAACTTGTTTCTCCATTTTTTATTAATTTTAAAATTTCTTTTACACGAGTGAAGAAAGGCAGAAAACATTATTTATTTAGTACACTATAAAACCCATTGATTATTTACCCCTTCATTGGAGTAACACAACATTTTATCTTCAAGGGGATGTGGTTCTTAGAAAAAAATCCTAATAGAAGCAATTATATTGTGTATCTTTGGAGACAGAAATATAAGATACATTCTCTTAGCAATAGTTTAGAGTTCTCTTGGACCAAAATGTAGCTATTCAAATTGCCTTTGACCATGTCCCTGCTTTGTATTTTTTACCATATTCTGTGAAATTTGGAAGAAAAATGAGATATATCATATGCTATTGTAAAAGAAAGAGAGAGAGAGAGAGAGAGAGAGAGAGAGAGAGAAGCATACATATGGATGGTTTACCAGAATATTGCTCTTGATTTCTTTCTTTTTTTTTTTTGAGATGGGCCGAATCTGTTTGTCAGTTATGCAAGTCAGGAGAAGGTTTCTGCCTAACATCTGACCCCTACACTTGCAGCCTATCTAGACTTGAACTTGCCTAATTCTACTTTTGTGTGACCCATTTTCTTGATAGAAATTTCTTTTTGTATATGCACACACCAAACTTCACTGCTTTCTCTTTTCTAGAACACCCAGCTCAAGATGTTATATGCAATATTCTTCACTATTCTCTACCAACTGATACCATAATTCCAAAGTATCAATTTTTTTTTGCCTTCCTATTCATTGTCACTATCAAATTCATTATCAGGGTAGCAATGTTAAATTCCCATGACAAAGTGCAAAAATAAAAGCAAAAGGTGAAAATGCATTTTCAAATTTCATGTACATGCTTCCCTTTTGCTAAAATGCTATTAACCAAAGCAAGTCACAAGATCAAAGGGCATGGAAAAATATTCTGTCTTTTTAATAAAAGAGGCTGCAAAACCCTATGGCAAAGCATAAACCACTATGTGTTGCACAGACACTTTGTTTCAATTCCAGCACCTAAGTGCTAAAAAGGCTCAGAATAAGGGTACAATAAATATTAGTTCTTATGAGTGAATAAATGAATTATTAACAGCACTGAAATATACTTGGCAATCAGAGATTGGAACGCAGATTCTTTGTTCTTTGGAGTTTCTTTTTATCTCCTCCAAGACCTCTGGAATATAAGGGGACCAAATAAAATACTTGCCAGAAGGTCTTCTTCCACTCCAGAGATCTGGACTGCAATATTTTTCAGGAGTCTTAACTATCTTCAGCAATTTTCATTGTATTGCACCCAACTTACTAGTACCAAGATTATATTTTCACCAACAGTAGGAGAAATCCTTCATTATGCCAACCTGGCTGATAAACACATGGGGATTAATTGAAGGGGCGGAGAGATAAATGGCTCGGTGAGCACGACCTTTCTAGTTTTCAGGTCTCTTGCTCTCTGATAGTTGGATGAGAGTGCAGCTGCCTTCGCCAGTTCCCGGCTTCAACTGGCAAGGCTCACTTCCCGGAAGAGAAGCCACATGGACCTACCCCCATGCAGCCCTGGGTGCTGGAGCAGCCGCAGTGGAGACCCTGCCAGGGCTGAGATGCTTACACGTTCACTGATTTAACTTTCCCCCTGCAGTCGGTGTCATTGTGTATGTTTTGTGAGATTGAGGAGGGTTTTGGAGATTGGTGTTGGACAAAAAAGCTAATGTATTTGTGGGTTTGAACAGCACTGGGTGGAATGGTTTCTTAATGTACACTTACCCTTTATATAAGACTCTCTTATATACATAGTAGTTTCTGTGGATTTGTCTCTCTAGTCTGCCTCGACTAACGTAGTAGGCGCTGGAGTTGTCCTGGAATTTTAAAGTGAGCTACACTCAGCTCAGTCTCAGAAGGCCTCACTCAATCTGTTTTAGTCTTGTTGCCTGCCTGGAAAGAAATGGCGTCTTTCTGTATTTACTAAAGTGTGTCTATTTTTTATTTCAGGGGTATCTTAGTTCTTGTTCTAGATGTTTCTCCACAGATATGATACTAAATTCTCTACCCCATCTTTTGTGCAGAACACTTGGGGCAGGATTATCTTATAATGACTCTCATACCACTGGGGGTGTAGTCTTCCTTCTCAATGTTGCCTGTACCAACAAGTACTTAGACAATCAGGGGAGCTATCCATAGACAAGCCTGATGGTAAAGATAGTTAATGTTCTCAGCTGCTGCTTTACAAGTTGATAGTTATGTGACAACCTGCTTAAAAAAATCAGCCTTTTAAATTATTATGAATCATAGTTTCTACACTGACATCCATAAAATATCCATGAGTCAGAAACAACAAGTGGTTTCTGGAAAGGTGCCATGGAACATTCTTTGGAAAGATGCATACTACAGAAACCAGTCTTCATCAGTAGATTAGTTGATGAACACTACAATTACAGAACTCATGTGTTTTAAGGTTGTGCTGCCTGAAAATATCATTTGATGCCTATGACAAAGTAAGTTACAATAATTTTTTGTTTGTTTGTTTTTTGTTTATAGGCATCACTGCCCTTTGGTGGGAGTGGGAGGCCCAGCCTTGCTCCTGGAGAGCTGCTGCTGGATTTGAACCACCAAGCCAGTGGGCAGCAGTCCCACACTCAACCACTACACCACCGGGGCTCAGCCCCATACAATTTTTTAAAGATGAATTTGTTATCACTAAAGATTCCAAGATTCAGTTTTATTTTCCCTCCTCATTTTTTTTTAAAAAAACTCTTTCAGACCACTGTTAAGTTTGAGGGATAAGGAATATGGTTTGATTTTATTTTGTCTATAAAACAAACACACTGTATATATTTACGCACAACCCATCTCAAGAAATGAAATCAACAACAATATCCTGTCAATTCTCCATATATATGGCTCTCTCTTGTTTAAAATGAGAACATGAACACTCTAATTTTCTTCCAAATATCGAGTGTGGCAAAAAATACAAAACAGATGCATAGTAAAGGCAATTTGAAAAAGGTATATTTTGGTCCAAAAGAATCAGAGACTACTGCAAAGAGAAATGGTCTTGTATTCCCATTTCCAAAAATACATAGTGCAATGGCTTCTATAAAGCTGTTTTTGAAAGAAACTCATTGCCTTAGAGATAAAATGTTACTGTGATTAGAAGGGTACACAACCACAGATCTCATTAGGTGCAAATCCAAGCAAGCATTTCTACATTAGCTACTTATATTAGACATAGGCCTCCAAGGAAACATCCTTTCAATTGATTATCTGCTAATAGCCTATTTCATTATGAAGGCAATTGCATTGTGTTAGAACTCCTCAAGGGGGATGAGTAGGTATAAACTACCAGACCACTGATAATCCTGACTCAGCCAAATTGACACAAAACTGTCCCAACCAACAACAAGCTTCCAGGAATTGATGGACTACAAATTGGAATATTTCCGAAAGCTGGTGACCCACCGGAAGCACTCGCTCATCTATGCAAGGAAACTTGAAAGACACCTACTTGGCCAACTAACTAGAAGAAATTCATATTTGTCCCCAGTTCAAGGCAGGTGACCCAAGAGAATGCTCGAACTATAGAACAAGATCATTGCTTTCACACACAAGTAAAGTTTTGCTGAAGATTATCCACCAATACTTGTAGCAGTTCATTGACAAGGAACCACCGGAGGCTCAGGCTGGATACAGAAGAGGACATGGAACTAAGGATATCAGAGTAATTTGGGGGAGGTCTTTTTATGGTTAGTATTTGGTTTCATAGATAAGAAATACTTTAAATCAAAGCAACCTATCTGCTATTCATTTTCCTCTTCAGCACAACTATCAAAAGTTCAAAATGAGGCTACATTTCCTACAAGGAATCATGGAAGATCCAGGCACCAACCAGGTAATTGAATTAGATAATCCAAGTGAACTTGCTTACACATGGTGAGCATAGATGTGCTCATTTAAATCAGTGTTCACATGGACATCAAACCTTCAATATATGATCAAGTTCCTGGCCCAGGTAGTGCTGGCAATTATTACTGGAGAAAATGGCTCTGCAGCTATGTAAGCGTGTCCTCTTGTGCTAGAAACAAATACTACATAATGGACAAAGTCATTACTTCCTAATTTAAATACAAAACCTCTCATTTTATATAGATAGGGGGTCAAATTATTGGTTTCTAGGCCAGGGGTACACTGACACCAGTCTCAATAAAAGAAGAGGGCGGGGCTCAATCATGTCTAGATTAGACAGTGGCTGATATTCTACAGTGCTCTGTCTTTATAAATCACATTGACCCTGACTTCTTCTAGCCATTTGATTTTTCTGGAATCAAACATTGCCTCCCTAAATGCATGTAGAATGACTACTTAAAATAAACCAAGTCCCACGCTTACTGCCCCTGAGTGCCGCTGACTCATGATAGCCCTATTGGACAGAGTAGAATAGCTCCAGTGAATTTCTGAGAATGTAACTCTTTATGGGAATAGAAAGTTCAGTCTGTTGCCTCAGGACTGGCTGGTGTTTTTGAATGGCTGATATTGCCATTAGCCACCCAACTCACAAGCACTATGGCAGTATGTTCAAATTCCAATACATTTTGATTATTTTTAGGTAACCCCAGATGCTACATCTTTTGATAGCTGGGCACCTACAGCGTTCTTCACCACCTTTATTTATGCACACATTTGTCTTCAATGATTGTGTCAGGAAGGTGAGCATCATAGAATGCCAATATAATAGAACAAAATGTTCTTGCAATGAGGAGGCACTTGAGTGGAGGTCCAATGCCCATCTGCTGTCCTAATATTAACACTGTAAGAATATGCACGTTGATCTATTTCCCCATCATTCTATATATTCACCAATATACATGCCTGTACATTTAGAACTCTAAAAATGCCCTTTAACTCCTAGTTCTTTCCTCTATTTCATTTATTTTCTTCTTGTCCCACTATCATGCTCAGCCTCCATTCGGTTTCAGTATTTTCTTTCTGTTATTTCTGTTACTTTACTCTTGATCACTCCCTATCAGACCTCTCACACCCACCCTGTCACTGATTTTGAATCACTTGTTTCCTTATCCCTGGGCCGGTCAACATCACCTCCTTTCTTCTTCCTCCCCATCTCCCAGGTTTCCCCTGGAACTATCAATCCTTTCATTTTCACCTCCAGACTATTCATCCAGCCTATATTATCTAGATAGATCTACAGATATAACAATATGTATAAAAGACACATCCTAAGATGAAGAAACCAAAGAAAATAAAATATTGATAACAAAAATAACCCAATGTGCAATATGTATATGTAAAAATAAAAAATAATAACAATATAAAAATATTTAAATAGTTCAAGGTCTGTTTATTGACCTCCAGCCATGTCCCCTGGTTGAGTCTGATGGGGTCCCACACACAGGCCCCAAAATATATCCTTGCTCACTCCATTGAGAATTCCATGTTCTGTTGCACACCTTAATGTTTTGCCATGGTGTGGTTGGGTCAGATAAGGCTTGAAAGTAAAGAAGCAGCCATCTAGCTCAGAAGCAACAAAGCCCATATGGAAGAAGGACACCAGCTTGTGGGACCACGAGGTGTCAAAGGCATCAGTTATCAGGCTTCAAGAACTAAAAATCATAACATTGCATGCTCACCTTCCTGATATGATTGCTGATGATGCATGTGTGCATAAGCAATTGTGGTGAAGAAAGCTGATGGTGCCTGGCTATCAAAAGATATAGTATCTTAGGTCTTAAAGGTTTGAACGTATTCAAGCAGCCATCTAGCTCAGAAGCAACAAAGCCCACATGGAAGAAACACACCAACCTGTGTGACCATGAGGTGTCAAAGGGATCCAGTATCAGGCATCAAAGAACTAAAAATTTTATCATTATAAATGAAGGGGAGTACAAATTGGGGACCCAAAGTCCATCAATAGGTGAAGCAACATCCCCTTACAGAGGGTTTGCAGGGAGGAGATGAGCCAGTCAAGGTACAGTGTAGTAACAATGAAATATGCAACTTTCCTCCAGTTTTCAAATGCTTCTTCTCACCCACTATCGTGATCCCAATTCTATCTGACAAATCCAGCTAGACTGGAGGATGTACACTGGAGCTGGAAACATGGGGAATTTAGGATAGATGATCCCTTCAGGACCAGTGCTGAGAGTGGTGATGCCGGGTGGGTGTAATTGAAAGGGGGAACCAATTGTAGGGATTACATGTAACCTCCTCTCTGGGGTACAAACAACAGGGAAGTGAGTGAAGGGACGCATTGGATAGTGTACAGTGTGAAAAGGTAATAATAACACTTTGTAAATTATTAAGAGTTCATGGGGGAGGGTGAGTGGGGAGGGAGGGTCACAGAGGGCCTAAGTGGAGGGAGGATGTTTTGAGAGTGATGGTGTCAACAAGTGTGCAATTGTGGTGTGCATACAATTGATGTGTGTATGGATCGTGATGGGAGTTGTGTGATACCCAATAAAATGTTCATAAACAAAGCAAAAAAGGAGGGGAAAGAGGAGCTTATATCAAGGGCTTGAGTAGAAAATATATGGAAATGAAGATGGCAACATGTGCACAAATATGCTTGATACAAATGATGTATGGAATGTTATGAGCTGTAAGAGTCCCCAATAAAATCACTGAAAAAAAGTTAAAATTTTAACTAATAAATTTGAACTAATGCTTAATAATTGAAAAATATACTAAAAAAGTCAAATAAAAAAAAAGAGGTGACTAGGATTTGGGGCCCTCCCATATCACTTTTAGTTCTTTTCCACTGGGCTGGATCCTCATTCGTAGGTCATTTGTCTGCTCTTGAATGGGATTATCTATCCTGTCCACTGTCCCCTGCCTCAAAGCCTAGATGTAGCCGTGCTATTTTTTTTAATTGGACTCTATCTTGTACACTGAGTTTTCTTCCATTAGCCTTTCATTTCCCCTAGTCTTTTAGGATTATATAGGAACTTGGGTTTCCTTTAGGGATAAAAGTGCCCCTGTGGTCCTGGTCAGTTTTCCAAATGATACAACTTGTGCCATACATTGCTTTCCTTTCCTTTGAAACGAACTATCCCATGTGTTATGTGCCATGACAGAATTGTTCTCACCCTTATATTTATCTGATGTGAAGTTCTCATCACTTTTTGCAATGTAAACTCTTGCATCTTAATGCACTTAGTATTCCCAGAAGTTTAGCCTATTTTTTCCTTCCCTGAGGTTAGTATCCTTCCTTTATAAACTTTAGAGAAATTTCAAACATATGTACCCTGCCATTCAGGATTTTCTATCTTGACAAAGAGAAATGGCAACCACACTCGAGTATCTCCTTCCTTCATTTATGTAGGCAGAAGACTATGAAATCTTTGAGGACTTAGACTTTATCCCCCTCTCTAGGCACATCACTAAAGGAGAAGCGTGATTCGGTTTGACATTAGGAAACTTGGCCCAGAGCATTAAGCTGTAACTCCCTTTAAACCATTGCATCTTGTCTTCTGACTGCTGAAGACTGCAGTGTGTTGATGAACCCACTCTATTATTTCTCGGTCTTATCTCACCAGGAACTTCTCACCCAGGTGTTCAAAAATGTCAGTCTTTGAAATTTCAACAGTGTTATTCTCAATTACAGAGAGACAGCACTTAATTGAGGGATTGATTGGAAGCTTTGAACCAGAAGGTCAGGGTGCTGAGGAATAGAGCTCCACAGCGGGGAAGGCAATGAAAAAAAATATTTGCAAAAGTTTATTCTGACTCATTGACTGAATTTGTTCTCATGATGTGCATAGATTGGTAGAGGAAAACCTGTCCAGCTCGCTAACTTGGCATGTCAGCTCTCCCAAACACACGGTCTTTTCAGTTGTTTGTGGAGCACTGGCCTGAAAACAAGACTCCATGCTGTCACAGACAAAACAATTGAGCAGCAAAGCAGTTTTTGTTGACTTGGATTCAAAAGAAAAACCTTTGACCTGAGGGCTTCAAGGTAGAGGCCTTTGGAAATAAGTGACAAAGGAATTAGGCAGATGAATTTTGCAATTATTTTAGGTCTATTTGGAATGTGATATTTTCAGTACTGTTTTTCTTTTCATCCTTTTTGTTTGTTTGTTTCTCTAGAGGACCATTTCTAACACAGTAGGAGAGCGAAAAAAGTGACATTTTCACTCTTCTTTCCAAAAATCTGACCTTTCCATGATCCACATTAATTATTTCCATCATAAGTACTTTCATTTGTCTCTTGGTTATTACAAAACAAGATAAATTTCTTGTGAAAGTTGGACATTGAATACGAAATAGTGAAGAATAATCTATACATGCATTAGAGAATCGATGAAATAATATGGAAAGGACTATGAACTGCCAAAACAATAAAGAAATACTACTTGTAATAAATATAGCCAAAATGCTCCTTAGAAGCAAGGGTGGCAAGATTTCATTTTGAATATTTTGGACATGTTATCAGGAGAGACCAGGACTTGGAAAAGAATTCATGCTTGGTAAAGCAGAGGGGCAGTGAAAAAGAAGACCCATGACAAGATTAATTGACACAATGACTGCAACATGGGCTCAAATATAGCAGAAATTGTGAGGGTGGTCAGGTCCCAGAGAGGATTTCATTCTGTTCTAAGTAGGATGGTTCTGAGTCAGAACAGACTCAGACTTAACGACAACAGCAACGTAGGGCAACATCAACTAGACCTTTAAACCTGAATTTCTTTATCTAAGGACTAAAGGAACACTGGTGTAGTAGTGGTTGAGTTCTTAGATGCCAATGGAAAGGTCATTGGTTCTAATCCAACAGCAACTGCACAGGAAACAGCTATGACATCCTCCAGTAAAGGTCCTGCCTCAGAAGCCATATTTGATCATTCTACTCTGTCTTATGTTTTGCTCTGAGTTGTAATGGGCTTGATGGAACAAGTTATTTGTGTATCTAAAAAAAAAGACGTTTAACTATACCATCAATAGTATATATTGTTTTCAATCTTTTATTTGTTCAATAGATTTTTTTCCATGCTCAATCTGGCCCAACAACTTTGCTTGTGTCTAGAGTCATACAATGAAGTCCCATGTAAGTCCTTATTTTATCATATTGATTTCTACCGAGTTTCTTCAAATGGGTCAAACTCTCCACAAGGTAAAACAACCATTCACCTGATTCTGGCTGTCTTCTGTTCTCATCATAGGGAGATGAGAATGAACTGGTGTGGAAAGGGGAGAGTACACATCTGGTGTCAAGATGGGGCACTGTTCCAGATGAGTAGGTTTTATGAATGTCAGAATGAATATGTCAAGCTGGAAGAATTTTAAGCAAGGCCAATAGCATTTAGTCTTTCTCTCTTTAAAAGGAATTGAAATGATTACTTGTGAATTCCTGTGAGTCATAACCACAGAAAGACACTATTGTAGCTAGATAACCTATTGATCTTTCTAAGTAAACCATATACTTTATTGAACTAGAGACTATCTTTAGAACTGACCGTGGAACATGGCTATTCTGAGGCACTAATGTGTTACCTATCTGTTCCACTCGTGAGTTTGGGAGTAGGAGAGTGTTGAGAATTAGGCTAGACTCCATTTCTGCCTCTCTAAATGGGAAGACTCTGGATGCCTCTGGCTCTTGCTCTTCTCCATGAGAGGAGAGTAATAATGGCACAGCTCCACCAGTGAGGTGCTGACAAATGTTAATCAACAAACTCTGGAGGTTGAAACAAAAAGGCGCGATTTATTTGATTTTTTTGTATTTGCTGTTTCCATCACGCAACTACTGGTGCTGATATCACGCTACCCATTAGACACCCTTGAAGGTATGAAAAGATGAAAACAACTGGCTCTTACAAGCTTGATGATGCCAGTGTCCACCGAATACATTCTGGTTGTTTTGGAATCACAGTTAAAGTCATTCATCAAAGCCAGACTATAGGTGTATTCTTTCTACTTGACTGGCATGACTCTATTCTTTATCTCCGATTCCACTGGGACCACCACATTTTAAGGAGCTTCAATAGCTGTTGGCAAAAAGCATCGGTCCTGCCTTCAACTAGACCACCCGATTTCCCAGAGGATCACGTGCTCAGGTGTGTATAATTCAGGCAGTGTTGTACTTGCTGTTATATGGCAGCTTCGCTCCCAAACCAAAGTTATCCCATCTTATAGTGCTGCACATTATAATAAAGAATCTTTCCCAAATATCAATCCTAGTTAGACAGTCTGGTTCTATTGTTCCTTGGTCTTTAATTCATGTTACATTTATAAATATCAAAATGCATTCAGGTCTTAGTGAAGACTGTCAGGCAAATAGAATTAACCTGTCTTTGGTTCTATTTATTTAATTGTTCCTCACCCCCCACCCATGTTCATTTAGAATGTGGTCCCTTTTCACACAAGCTCTGGTAGGTCTTACTGCTGATTTTCTATGTGGTAGTGAATGGCTGTAAATTAAGGAAATAGTGATTGATGACTTTTGTTCCCAATGTGTATTTTCTTAGAAAACATGACATTGAGAGTTAATATATTATGATTAGTGCTCATGTAAAAGTCCAACAGAATGAGACTAATAGATCATAAGTTCTGTGGCAGGGATGGAGGGGATGGCAGAGAGTGTGTATAAATGATAGTGAGAGATTTTTGTATGAAGATAGTCTTCAAAAAATGTACTTTTGAAAAAAAATTTGTACTGTTATGTGTGTATGTGTATATATATACATATATAGTGTATGTGTGTGTGTGAAAGAAGAAAGAGTGTAAGCTTTTGTTTTTGTGGGGTTAACAATTACATTACAGCTTAAATCCAGAAGACTATACTTGCAGAAGGCTACAGTTTTAAATACAGCTTTATTTGGACATAATCCATAAATGATACAATTCAATAGTTCAATCATATCTAGAAGAGTTGCACAATCCTTGCCGCAATCAATTTTAGAACATTTCTTATTATTTTTACTCCTTATTATTAGCGCCCCATTTTTCCCATGCCATACCTCCAAGAAAACATTAATCTAGTTATTATCTCTATAGCGTCACCAATCCTGAATTTTATATACAGAAAAAACAAAGAAACAAAAATGCTAACAATAGCAAAATAAGAGAAAAACCTCAATGACAAAGAAAGTAGGATATATTAAAAACTAGAAGAACTTAAAAATTGATCAGAAGAGAGACCAAATGATAAGGTGTTAAATGTTGACCTAATTACATCTGCCATAGTCTACCTTCTGATCCATTCTGTGTGGTTGCAAGGCTGTTCACATCCCTGGTCTATGCTCAGAGGGGATTCACTCAAGGCTCATTCATGTGTATTTCCCCTTCACTTTTTTTAGATAACTAATGCATCTTTTAAATGGATTTCATTAAATTCTCCTCAAAAGGAGGATCAAATAATAGATTACACTTTAACCTAATGCATCTACTATAATAATTTCTACAACATTCTTTGTCTTATAACAAGGCTATTCACATTCCTGGACTATCATCAGAAGGAGTTCACCAATGGCTTAATTTATGTGGGAACCAGGCAAAAGGGTTTTGGGATTCCACTGTCTTCCAAAGCCTTCTGCAAACTGAGTGTTCACAGTGTGACTCTGATTCCATTTCCTTTTTTGTATTTATATTATATTATTTACAGTCCTTGGATCGCACAGGGTGGTACGCGTCTTAGTTGATGCCTAACTTGGCTGCTTATTTGAAGACAAGCCATTAAAACTTCAGGTGCTATTCTTTCTGATAATTAGGCACCATCTAATTTCTTCACCACTCTTTGCTATACTATATCCTTGATACAGTATTCCTTTGCTTTTTCAAAGATTATGAAGTTTTGGCCTTAAGCCAAGACCTACAGGTGAGTTTGAGGTAGAACTCAGTTCACTTAGTAGAGTCCCCACATCAAGGTGGAAGGCTACTTTTTAATGATGGGGGTCCCAATCAATTTTTAAGATCTACATCCATTCAGCTTCCATCGAATTTTTTCTGACCCTTGACCAGCAACCTGAAAAGTCTTGTTCTCAAGAAGAGTGCAATTGAAAGTGGATTGTTGCTAGTCCCCTAGAGAGACCAGTGAAGGGCAGTCTCACTCTCAGGGCCTTGTCTGAGTGTCCCCTTAGTGGAAATTGGGATTCTGGGTTTGTGTGGTCATGCATCTTACCCTGACCAAGAGCTTTGGAAGGGTAAAGAACCAGTCCTATGAACTTTCCTATCTATGATAGAGTACATATTTCTGTACTCCTACCAAATGATGGGTGGAACTATCCAGAAGAGGCCAGTCCTTGGAGCAGGACACCCTTCCTGTGTGGTACAGTAGAAGAGAAACGGAAGAGAGGAAGGTCCTCTGGAGATGTGGTGACACAGTGGCTGCGACAATGGCCTCAAGCAGAGGAACAATTATGAGAATAGCACAGGAGTTTGAAGAGTTTCATTATGTTGGGCATGAGGTCCCTAGGGATCAGAACTGATGCCAAGGTACTTGTCAACAGCAGCAACAAAAAACACCCCGCAAATCGGGGATTAGTCAGTTTGGGTTGCCATTCCCTTGGCTACAAGATAACTTTTCAGAAGCAGGACTGGAGAGCATTCCGCAAACCATCAAGGGAGAAAAGCCGGAATTGGGACACATTCGATATCTCTGCCTGAAGCGGCAGTGGTTCAGACCAGAGGCACCATAGGGTACTGCATGAGAGACTGAGGACAGAACAAAGGAGCCATGCTAAGACGGAGCAAAGGCACTATGCTGGTGAGATTCTGAAACAGTGAAGGGGAGACTTTCTGGTCCGTGGAGGGAAAGGCCAAAGGCTATGAGGCTAAGAGAGAGACTTGAACACTTGTGCAAGAGAGTGGTTGATAAAGACCTGTTCTTAACCTGTGGCTCTCAACCTGTGGCTAAGACCCCTGTGGGGGTAAAAGGAAAACACATCTTTCTTTCCGAAAGTCTTAGGACCCGAGACACCACTCCTCTAACCATTTTCAGGTGGGTCTGCCCAAATGCAGATGTACTCATATATGAGTATCCTGCATGAAGACTGTTGCCCCTGCTACACCTTGCTTCCAGACAAAATTTCATTTATTTGTCATCAGAAATAAATATTTCACAATGTGTAATTACATATTCTTTTGTGATTAATCACTGTGCTCTAATTATGTTCAATTTGTCACCATGAAAATATATCCTCCATATCAGATATTTACCTTAAGATTCATA
Source organism: Nesogale talazaci (assembly GCA_004026705.1). Classification (NCBI taxonomy): domain Eukaryota; kingdom Metazoa; phylum Chordata; class Mammalia; order Afrosoricida; family Tenrecidae; genus Nesogale; species Nesogale talazaci. The sequence goes on from PVJH01039229.1 coordinate 14,522, forward strand.
ACAAATGACAGTTATGAAGTACCAACGAAAATAATATTATGGTTGGGGGTCACCACCACATGAGGATCTATATAAAAGAGTTGTGGCATGAGGATGGTTGAGAAGCACTGACATAGACCAATGACACCATGCTTTGTGTTTTCTGAATTTAGCTGTGGGAACTGTTAATCTCCCCAATAAACCCCTAGAGTGGTGAGTTTTGTTTGTGACGTGTGAGTGGCTGTTGCAATGCATTATATATAAACCTAGCAGAAACGTAGAGTGTTGTGGGGGGAACAGTTGGTATTCGATAAGAAGCAATAAGAATACAGCGTGGGGGTGTGTCTGACCTCAGCCTCCTGGTAACTGGTCCTATGCTAATGAGACATTGAATTATCCTTCTCCCCTGTGAAGCCACACTCACCGTCAATTCTGACTCACGGCAAACCTCTAGGGAAGGGCAGAAACGCCCCTGTGAGTTTCCAAGACTGATTCTTTACGGGAGCAGAAAGCCTTGTCTTTTTCCCAACGTGAAGCAAAAGGAGGTCAGTTATGACTGACCTCTGTGTGCTTTTCACAAGAATGTATCCTGGTCACCATTTCCTTTTAGCTTTTTATTTTGCCATAGCATTTTTAATTTATTTTATAAGGGTTTTTGTTAGTGTTCCAAAATTTTTTTAAAAATTATTTTTAATTGGGAGTTAATACATAGCTCATATCATTCCAAAGTTCAGTCACGTCAAGCAGTATTGGACAATTGTGACCACAATCAGTTTCTATAGTCCCAGTGTTTTGAAATTCTTTTAAAAATTATCATTAATCGGGATTGGTACATAGATCATTCCAAAGTTTAGTCACATCAAGCAGCATTAGCGAATTTTTTTTAAGTTCCACCTGTGACTGTGAGGAGACGCCAGTGGTGATTTTTGGAACAGATAATTTTGGTTTTCCTTGCTTTGCCATTTAGCCACATTGCTTTGAATTAAGGCACTCACTCTCAACTAATGTTGATGGCCTCCCCCACTGGGAAAATTGGATGTCTCTTTGTCTTGTCTTTGTCCTGCTTCAGACTTTCTAAAAGGGGCCTCTTTAAAATATTGGAATTTGATGTTTTTATATCACCTAGTGCTCAATACAACCAAAGCTTTATTTTTCTAAAAATGTGCTCTCCTCTTTTTAAATGGAAAATTTACAGATTTTTCTAACCCACTTTGTTAGCCTTCTATAGAGAGGGAAAAAGACTATGTTTGTTTGTGAAAGACCTCAAAAGAACTAGTGCTTGGTATAACAGGAGATTTGCCAAAGATGCAGAACAGATTCCCTTTACTTTAATTTCATTTTTTACTACTCACAGCTGATTCTGGCTGATTTTCCCAAGTCAGCTAGCCAACACTCCTCAGAAGCCTTCAGACAAGCTCCCCTCCTCTCCTGGCGAGAGCATTCATTCGGGCTGGCTGCGGTGAAGTACAATTACTTGGTATGCTTCTTCTATGCATGGCTCCGTCACTTCTGCTTAATGAGAGCATATCAACCAGGGGCTCTTGTCAATGTTCCTAAGTCTGGTCAGGTTAGTTCTGACTCACAGTCACTCTATAGGCAACAGAAAGCAAATTATTGCACAGTTGTTGCTATGTTCGAGCTCATTGTTGTAGCCACTGTGTCAAAGCATCCTGCCTGGGACCTTCTTTTTCACTGCCCTTCTCCTTGATCAAGCTTGAAGTCCTTTTCTAGGGGCTGATCTCTTCTGATCACATACCAAAATACACCGGATGAAGTCTCACTATACTTGTTTCTGAGGAGCACTCTGGCTATATTTCTTCCAAAATGCATTTGTTTGTGCTTCTGGCAGTCCTTGGGTCTTTCAGTATTTTTTGCTGAC
>PVJH01039230.1:0-16578 GCA_004026705.1 Nesogale talazaci
GGGGGGGGGGGCCCAATAATTGTCATCACCAACCTTTCTCATGAGTCTACATAATTCAGCGGGGTATTGGAGGGTGTGTCTTTTGCAAGTTGCGGTCAAGTGATTCTAACTGGTGGAGAGACTTTGTGGATAGGGTAGGGGTGCTCCATGTGGTTTCAAGGATATGACTCCTTCAGAGGCATGGGTCTCAACACCTGAGTCCTTCATGCTACAGTGTGTTTCACCTCCAACAGGATAGATCCCACAAGAAAAATCACCATTTTGTCAGAGATGGAAGTGATTTTTCAGTGGTGAAATGATACCCTTTTTTTCTTAATTTGCAGCAGTTGGGCTTCTGGGTCCCTTCACATTGGAGGTCACTGTAAAGATCTTTGATCTCCTTCAATGCTTTGCGTCTAAGCATTTTTTTTTTCAGTTTTGAAAGTCAGGAATATTTTCTCTCAATACAAATCTGAAGCTAGCCTAGAGATTCTGAAGCTTAAGGAATCCGTTTTCTGCTGTTCAGCCTCCAGTGGGAACAGAAGAGCCCAGCAAACCTGTGCCAGATGTTTCCTTTTCCTAAAAGAGCTGAAGAGCAGAAAATTCAGTCCCACAATCTGGAAATGTGAACAATAACCTTTAGAAAATGCTGAAAGGAGAGTGACACTATGACTGGATAGAGAGGCACTTCTTTTGAAAAAGGTGCCTCCCCCCCGCCCTCTCCTACCTGCTTCCAGTACTTCTGAAACTTGGGGTTCAAGAACTGAGCTTTCTGATCACAAAGTGAAAATCACCAAGAGCATAATATTCTGGGCTAAAAGTGCTGAGAATGAAAGAAAGTTTAAAATAGAATTATGTGTTTCGTAGGTGTCAAGATACGTAAATTTTTGTTTTATCACATAGTTGGTACAATGTCAAAATGCCTATAAAACAAATTCTTTACCTTTTCTTTCACAGTCTTAGAGAATTTTGTTTTTATTAATTGGCCAGTGATGCTACATGTGGGACAAAACTTAGGGATGATTTTGGATCTTGCTAGGACACGAAACATATAGCATTATGTACATATGAAATTCACTTGCCTAAACAGAGAATGTTTCCATTCAAAACAATTAGGACCCAACGCAGATCCTAGAGAACAGCTTTTTCAACTCCTTTGGGAATATTGAGAATTGATCTGTGGCTAGATCAAGGGTCTCAAGGGTTTCTCTTACATACTTATGGTTTATTATTCAATTCTGAAACACAAAGAAACTAACACTGTTTCTGACTGCCTTATCCTCTAACCTGACACTTAGGATGAAATTAATAATATTTAAAGTATAGAATTAAGTATCACAATTTTGGCAACAATGGATTTTTTTTTATTAGCAACTAGGCAGCATGGTATCTCATTCCTGAGTGAAGTGCTAGGAAATCAAACAGAGTGGAACTCTGAAAGTGCAGAAGATGCAGAGAAAGGGGCTTAGCCCTAGCAGGGAAAAAAGGAGAGTGCTTGCCTTCAATCTTTCTCTTCTGTTGCAAATCTGCTCACATTTTATAAAGGGGTACCTTTGTTAGAGCTTCTATAACAAAAACACCACAAGTGGATGATGTAGTTTGCAGGACAGATGTTTCTTTCCTAGTCATCCAGGAAGCTAGAAGTAGAACTTCAGTGGAGACACTAGTGAGAGGCCCTTTCTTGTCTATTTCATGCTTTCATAACTGTCCGTCCATAGAGTTTCAGTTTGCAGACACACCTGCTTCCATTGTCATTAGTGAGCACCTGTCTTCCTCCTGTGTCTCTTTTTGTGTCCAACATGCTCATTTTTTGTTTGTGTTTTGGGCATCACTGCCCTCTGGTGATAAAAGTAGGAGGCCCAGTCTTTGCTTCTGTGGAGCTGCTGCTGGAATTGAACCTCCATCCCAGTGGGCCGCAGTCTCGTGCACAACCACTATGCCACCGGGGCTCAGCCCCAAATCTGCTCATTTTATAATTCACAAATGATGGCGTCTAGAATACACTTTGCACTAGGATGACCTCATTAGCTTAATAAAGCAAATCATCTTTCCAAGTGGGATTTTATTCACAGGCAAAATACGCCCACAGGCATTGGGGTTTAGGATTTCAACACGTATTTTATGGGGCATAAGTCAATCTATAACATGGTGAAATGCATTTTCTCCATTTTGGCTTGTCATTCTTCTAATGCTGCCTATGAAAGAACAGAAGTTGTTCGTTTTGATGTGGTTCAATTTATCTTTGTTCCATTTCACGTATTATACTTCTTGTATATTTCATCATTTAAGATCATTTGGCAAATTATTAATATTATTAAGCAGCCTATTTTATAATTTTATTCCCTACCTTTTCTTCTTTGAACTGCCTCCTTATATCTTTTACCTAGTTTCCGGTAATGTAATTCTTCTCCAATAATCAGAGTTGATTAAAGTATCCTAAATACTACCATTTTAAAATTTCTTCTTCCAAGCTATAGCTTTCTTTTCATGTGTGAGAATTATATTTTGATACACAAAGGTGTTAAATTTATTACTTTTCTCTTTATGTTTTGTGGTGGGGAGTCCACGGGGTTGGAAGGAGAGGGTAAGCTAATGTTTATGAACTATTTATCTATCTCAAGTAAAAAATATATGCTTTTCATCGTTTTAAAAAAATTCAAACTCTCATTTTCACATTTTACATTTTAGTCTGGTTGGAATATAAATGTTTCATGTTGGAAAGTAGAAAAGCTATTCTTTGCCCTGTGAATAGCCAGTTCACTTCAAATTCTGTCCATAGGGGAGTCTATTCTTTCCCACTCCCATTTTATTTCTGTCATAAAGCATTTCTGGGCAAGCTATTCGGTTCCTGAATTTAATTTTCTATAAATATTCCAAAACTTCTATGGATTTATAATATCTGATAGTGAGAGCTTCCCCTATCCAATCCTTTAAAAATACTGCCTGTGGTGGTCTTTATTAACAAGTTATCTTCAAAAGTCTCTGGCAGATGAAATTGCCTAAAGTTATGCTATTTCCCTTGTCTATTTATTTTCAAATGTTTTAACTGGCAGGACTTCGACATTCATAGATAAGCTACAAAGTTCTCCATGAGTTTCCTTAATTTCACTAGGATTCTCCAAATGTCACCTCTCTCTTTTCCTGCTCTCTTTCCCTTCTTCTTCTTCTTCTTCTTCTTCTTCTTCTTCTTCTTCTTCTTCTTCTTCTTCTTCTTCTTCTTCTTCTTCTTCTTCTCTTTCCCTATGCATAACTCTATGCATGTTGACTTGTGTACACGCAGACATGCACACAGACATGACACTTGTTTTCTGAGCTGCTTGAGACACAATGCATATTCATCCCAAGATAGTTTAAAACTTTTTCTTTCATAAAGCAAGGACATTCTATTTTCAAAATTGAGACATTAACCTTGATAGGGTGCTTTTATTTACTCACTATTTATTTAAATTTTACCAACTCCTCCATGAGTGCATTTCATATTATAAGGAATAAATAAATAAATAACTTGTTCTTGTTCTATCTGGTGTTCCCTATAAGGATGCCTGGAGGTATTGTGAGATAAGAACTGAACATGAGCCCTGGAGTCATAGTGGTTGAGTGCAGGACTATGGCCCACTGGCTTGGTGGTTCAAATCTAGCAGCAGCTCTCCAGGAGCAAGGCTGGGCCTCCCACTCCCGCCAGAGAGCATTGATGCCCACCCCCACGCCCCCCCCCCAAAAAAAGGTAAGCACTGAACTCCTAACCATGATGTTGTGGTTCAAATGCATCAGCAGTTTTGAGGGAGAAAGATGAGACCGTCTGCTCCTGTAGAGATTGAGTCTCAAAGGTCTCCTGCAAGGGCACAATGAGTCAGCATTTGATCAGTGGTAGTGAGTTTGGTTTGGGTTTGTCCTCATTATCTTTCTTCTGGCTCACCAACCTATCTACTTAGCTGTCATGAGCTTTACTATCCTTTATTCTCTCTATGTAATTCTACAATTATTAGTGAAAAGGTTTTGTCCTGTATGACTATTTCATTGAAATTATTGCTAATAATTTTATTGCCCTCTTGGCAATCTATCAAAAGTATTTTTAAGTTTTTTAGCTTTTATTTTTTTGCTTTTAATACATTGAAATTTATTTTTCTCTCTATTATCCTCCTATTCAATGATGGGGCTAAATTCATTTCAATTTTTGCTTGTTGTTCTTTAGAAAGCTGAAGATCTCCAACCTAAAAAAATCATGCTATCTGTAAAAAGAGAAGTCATTCAAAGTCTTGGGTTAAAGGTAATAATCTTGACAGACAGCTTTCTCAGTTTTAAATTATGCAGTACCACTTGGTTCTGTTCAAATGATTGACCTTTGTTCTATTTTTCTTGCTAATTTCTTTTCCTTGAGCATCCTGAAGTGTCCTGAAATTCTTATTTTTGTTATCCATGATTTGCTGTGATCCCCATAGCCAAATGCCTTTGGATAGCAATGGAATGCATAAATAAATATCTTTCTGATATTCTCTGCTTACAGCAAAGATCCATTTGATGGTATCAGTGAAATATCTCATTCCACATCCTTTCCTGAATCCAGTTTTCTGTCATTCTTCTACAACCATATTTTGCTGGTTCCTGCAGTTTGATATTGATCAAAGATGAAATTAAAATGCAATATCTGGTGATTGGAATATTAACCTTGGAAACAATGAATTTGATGGTATCAGTGAAATATCTCATTCCACATCCTTTCCTGAATCCAGTTTTCTGTCATTCTTCTACAACCATATTTTGCTGGTTCCTGCAGTTTGATATTGATCAAAGATGAAATTAAAATGCAATATCTGGTGATTGGAATATTAACCTTGGAAACAATGAAACAAGATCAGCAGCTGGTGATACAGCATTGGCAATAGAAGCAACATCTGATATCACATGATAGAATTTTCAAAACAATAATTTATCTATTGGAATACCTTCTCTAATCATCAGAAGTAGTGAGCACACATATGGTCGTTTTATCATTAGATTTCACTGTCTGACCAGGTTTAGATTCTGTTTTTAAAGATTTCAGTAGCTAATTATTCAGAAATGAGCAGCTTATTCCTTCTTCAGATTCTGAAAGCTCTGCTGAAATCTGTTCACTTTGGGTGACCTTATCGGTATTTGACATGCCAGGGACATAGCATTCTGTACCATATAGCACATAAGACCACACAGTGCAACATATCAACAGATAAGAGAACAAAAACCCCATGAAAAGAAGTAGAGCACTATTGGATCGCGTGAGAAGATGAGTCCCTTGGGTTAGAGGGCACTCAAGATATGAGTGAGGAAGGGCTGCCTCCTCAAATTTGAGTTGACCATAATGACCTGGATGGAGTCAGACTTGCAAATAATGCATTCAGGATCTTCAATTGCTAATGGAACTCAGAATGCGTTGAAATGACTAGAAACATCAATTAATAATGGGAAGGTCTAAATTCTGTACAAAGTATCAATCTAGGGAAACTAGAAGTAGTAAACATTAAAATGGAACCCATAAAATTGACATTATAGTCCTTAATGAGCTAACCTGAGTAGACACTTGCAATTTGAGTCAGAAAAATCATACTGTCTACTATACTGGCAATGCTAAAATCAAGAGGAGTGGCATTGTATTCTTAGTCAAAAAGGTATTTCAAGATGTCTATCTTGAGTTCAGTGATAGCAATAAATCTAAATATATTCGAGGAAATCCAATCAATATAGCTATCATTCAAATGTATGCATCAAACCCAAAAGTTAGGAAAGAAGAAATTGAAGAATTTTACCAATAGTATCACTTTGAGACTGATCAAACATGAAATCAAGAAGCAGTGACAATTATTGGAGATCAGAATGCAAAAGTTGGAAACACAGAAGAAATAGTAGCTGGAAATATGACCTTGGTGATTGAAAAACTGGAGATTGAATTTTATGAGATCAAGAAATTCTTGATCTCAAATACATTCTTTCAACCACATAAAAGGCTGTAGTATATGACAAGATAATAATAATTTATAAATTATCAAGGGTTCATGAGGGAGGAGGGAACAGGGAAGGAAGGGAAAAAATGAGCCACTAATACCAATAGCAGAAGTAGAAAGTAAATGTTTTGAGAATGATGATGGCAACAATATACAGACGGGCTTTGCATATAATGGATGGATGCATGGATTGTGATAAGAGTTGTATGAGCCCTCAATAAATTTTTTTTAAAAAAACTCGCATCTGCAGTGAAAAACATTGAAATCAAACTGACGGGACCTGTAGGAAGAGATCGTGGAGAAGTTCAATATCAGAAGTTCAAACCAGGCCAAGAGATGATTATGGAACAGACCATCAATTGTTCATATGTAAGGTGAGGGTTTAGCTGAAGAGTATTAAATGAAGTCTCCAAAAGTCAAAATAGGATCTTGAGTCTATCCCACTTGAATTTTGAGACCATCTGAAGAAGAGATATTCTGCACTGAACACGAATAAAAGAAGACTTATTGAGCTGTGGTATAACACCAAGCACATCATATGAAGAGGGGAAAAGGGCATTAAAAAGACAGGAAAGAAGGAAAAGATCAATGTGGATGTCAGAGGTCAGAAGAAACTCTGAAACTAACTATTAACTTTAGAGTCGCTAAGGAATATGGGATAAATGATGAAATCAAGGAGCTGAACAGAACATTTAAAAAAACAGCTGAAGGAGACAAAGTAAAATATTATAATGACACATGCAGAGATGTAGAGTTAGAAATCCCAAAAGAAAGAGCATGCTCAGCATATCTTAAGCTGGAAGAACTTAAGAAAAAATGTCAAGCCTCAAGTTACGATATTGAAAAAATCTACAGGCAGAAATATTGAATGATGCATGAAGCATCAAGAGAAGATGAATGCAGAGTCACTGTGCCAAAAAGGGCAAGTCTATAGTCAGCCACTTCTGGAGGAAGCATATGATGAACCAATACTACTGAAAGAAAAGCTTAAGCAAAACCCAGGCTTCAGTAGTTGATGGAATAATTATTGAAATGTTTCAGCTGAGGAGACACTAAAAGCACTCACTTGTCTATGTCATGAAATTTTGAAGACATTTACTTGGCCCACTAAGCATAAGGGATCTTAATTTGTACCAACTTCCAAACATGGTGACCTCAGAGAATATTCAAATTATAGAACAATATCATTAATCCCAAATGCAAGTAGAATTTTACTGAAGATCATCCAACAGTAGTTGCAGTAGTACATTGAGTGACAGCTTCCAGAAATGCAAGTTGGATTGAGAACAGGACTGCAACAAAGGGCATCGTAGCTAATGTCGGATGGATCTTGGCTGAAAGCAGAGAGTACCAGACAGATATTTACTTGTAAATATTGACTATGTCAAGGTATTTGATTGTGTGTGAATTTTAACAAAATAGCCTTCAGAAAAATTAGAATTTGATGACACTATTTTCTGTGCGTGCAGAACCGATACATGATCAAGAGGCAACTGTGCACACATAAGGGTATGCTGCATGCTTTAAAATCAGGAAAGGGGTGCAGCCCCACATGCCTGCAGGCTGGGCGTTCACCCGCTGCGCCTCCTAAAAAAAGCAGGAAAGCTTAGGCTACAGATCTCTACCCTGTTACCACACTTAGTCATTCTGTATGCTGACCAAATCATCAGACAAGCTGCACTATGGGAAGAAGAATACAGCATCAGGACTGCAGGAAGGCTATTAACAACATGCAATATGCAGATGACACCGCCTTGCTTACTGAATGTGAGCAGAACTTGAAGCACTGACTGATGAAGATCAAGGACTGCAGCCTTCTGTGTGGACTAAGACATAGTGTAAATCACATCTTCACCAGTGGACCTGTAGGTAACACTATGGTAAACAGACAAACGTTCAAAATGGTCTAGGATTTTACTTGGTTTGATGCACAGTCAATGCTGGTAGAGACGGCAGAGAAAAGATGACACATTGCATTGTGTAAATCTGTTGCACAGACTTCACGTGTGGAAAGGAAAGGAGATTATTTTGAGTACTAAGGTTTGCCTGACACAAGTCATGATCTTTTCAATCATCTCATAGGCGTGCAAAAGTTGAACCTGGAATAAGGAAGACTGGGGTATAACTTATGCATTTGAATTAATGTGCTGGCAAAGAATATTAAAAATGTCATGAACTGCCAAAAGAACAAGCAAATATTACTTGGAAAAAATACATCCATAAAGCTTCTTAGAGGCCAGAATGTGGAGACTTGGTGTCATGCACTTTGGACATTTTTTCGTGGGGAATCAGTCCCTGAAGGACATCATGCTTGGTAAAGTGAAGGGGCAATGAAAGATAGACAGACCTTCAACAAGATGTATTGACACAGAGACTGCATCAATGGACTCAAACAAAAGGATGATTCTCAGGATGGCAGAGGACCTATTTCATTGGCTTTGCATAAGGGTGTTGCCATCCGTAGGAACCAAACCGTCTGCACCTAACAACAACAACATAGGGAAAAACCTAGAAGTCAAATTGATGACATCCCTAGAAAGAGATAATGTCGAAACTCAACATCCTCAGTCAGATCAGCCGAGGGAAACCTGCAGCACAGACCATCAAATGCTCATATGCCAGTTCAAGTTGAAGGTGAAGACAATAAAAACAAATCTATGAGTCACACATGGACGTGGCTACTAACCACATGAATTCAGAGGCTATCTTCAGAATAAATTTGACTTACTGAACACTAATGATTGAAGATCAGAAGAACTGAAAGATGGCATACATTAAAAGACAGAAAGAAAAGATAAAAATGTATATGAGATGAGACTCCGAAGTTTGCTTTTTAATGGAGAAGAGCTAAATATAGAAGAAGCCATTTAAATATTCTTCTTTATTCTATTAATATTGCAAATGATATTGATTGATTTTAAATACTAAAATGATACTTAAACTATATGATATATCCCATATAATGCATTAGAATTTTTAGATATTACTAATTCTACTTTCCATTATTTTGTGAATTTTTGGATTAAATTCTTTTATTGGGGGCTCTTATATCTCCCATCACAATCCACACATTTCATCCATTGTGGCTAGTGCACTTTTGCATATGCTGCCATCATCATTTTCAAAGCATTTTCTTTTTACTTGAGCCTTTGATATCAGCTCCTCATTTCCACCTCCCCCCCGCTCACAAACCCTTGATAGATTATAGATTATTATTTTCATATTTTTCATCATCCTCTGTCATCTTTGACCCACTTTTCTGTTTATTTAAACATATGTATATGAACAAAAATGAATCCAAGAATTATCTAAAACCAATGGTTTTAACTTAAAAATAAAATATGACAAATTCAAATCAAAGTAAACTCAGCAGAAACAGAAAGGTGAAATTTCACCAACACACTTTTTTCATAAAAAGTTACCCAGGGTCTCCTGGGAGAAATAGGTTTCGTGAAAATTGTATCATGTGAACAAAATAAATTGTCCCCCTAGGAGGAGGTTATATGCTGATCCTTGAGATTGATTTCTTTTGTATCTGTGTTTAGAAGACACATTAGTACAGTTTTATTTATTTCTTGTCATATCTTTATGTTTCTCAGTTTTGTTGTTGACACAATGATGATCTTAATATACTTAGCTATGACTTATTTTCCTTCTCCATTCTAGAAGAGTTTCGGTGCAATTGTATTTTTTAAATAATGTTTAGAATGCACTAGTTAGGTGAATGTTAGAAATTTTTCTTTGTGTGGACATTTTAAACAATCTATTCTATTTACATGATACAACCTCCAGGTAATCTATTTCTCCCTGGAGACCCTGGGTAGTGAAAAAGGAAAAGAGGGTTGGTGAAATTTCACCCTTCTGTTTGGACTAAGTTTACTTTGTGCTTGGCATATTCTATTTTTAACTTTAAACCATTAGTTTTAGATAATTTTTGGATTTTTTTTTATTTAAACATGATTCTTAGTACTTAAAGCTAAATATATTCCTGCTAAGTGTAACTTTACCCAATTGCCATGAACACTATCATGTTAATTTTGTTACCATTCAGTTTGAAAGCTGTGTGTGTGTGTGTGTTTGTGACTTGTTTTTTGAATCCTTGATCAACAAAGTGTGTTGGGTTTTTTTGAAATATATATTTGAGAGATTTCAAAATATTTTATGGAAATTCATGTCTAATTTATTTATGCTGTGAAGAGAGAAGAAAATATATTGAGCATTGTTTTGTGCCCCAGATCAGCATCTTAATGACTAGAACATATGTGTTTACTTGGGGACGGGGGGGAAACACATCCTTGAGTTGTAGAGTGTTGCCTTTTATTTATATCAATTAGTTCAAGACAATTGATAGTTTTGCCATAGCTGTTAAACTTTTATTGCACTTTGGCCTCTTACTTTTTTTCTCAGTTTGTAAGAGGGATGTGTTCCAATACTTATTACATTGTTCATTTGTTCACTTGCGTTTCAGCATCATTTAGGCCATAGAGCTTTATGCATTAAATGTCTATACATAATAAAATACACAAGACAGTATCATAATTTTTCCATTAAATAATCATATATAACTTAAAAGAGATGAGCAGAAATTATTTATCCATATATCTAAACTGTTTCTGAAGTTTATGATTCATTCCTATATATCTCAGTTTTCCTCTGATACAGGCATCCCGATAAACTTCCTTTGGTATTTATCTTAGAGTGGCATTTATGACAAAAAATTGTCTTTCTTCTGAAACAAGAAATGCTATCAGTTTCATCATTCAACTGCATAGTAGAAGCATATTTTCATCAAAATAGATTTATTTATGAAGATATGATTCTGCTATCCTCTAGTTTCCGTTGCTTCTAATGAAATGTCCTCCATCCTCAGGAAATAGTCTCACTGTACGTTATGTGCTATCATTATTTTCAGATTAATACCAGGATTTTCCCTCAGATTACAGGGGTTTGGGTAATGGTATACCCAGGTTTTTTTCTTTAGTTTTTGAAAACTTCTTTGATTTTCATAAGGTTCTTGGATATGTGACTTTATATCTTTTACCAAATTGAATACTTGTTCATCATTAATTTCTCACTATTTTAGTCTGTTGTCTTTTCTCCTAGAGATTCAATCTTTCATATGGCAGAATTTTGAAATTATTTCACCAGTCCCTGGAGTTCTGCTGATATTTACTTTTGTGGTGGGCATGTACACAATATTCACCAATTCAACAACTTCCAAATCCACAATTCGGTGGCATTTATTTTATCTTGCGCTAGCACCATCACTATTGTTTTCTAAGATAATCTGCTATTGTTTTGTTTTGTTTGGCATCACTGCCTTCTGGTCGTCATGGGAGCTACCCAGCGCTGCTCCTAAGAGCCGCCGCTGGATTTGAACCGCCAAGCCGGCGAGCCACAGTCCTGCACTCAACCACTTACGCCACTGGGCCTCGGCCTCTGCTATTGTTAATATAAACTCAAAACCCTCCTCACAAAACTTCATTTCCTCCCTGTTTCTCATCCCCAGAAATTCTTTTTCTTTTCTTGACATTTGCTTATTTTTTATCCTGTTTACTTTTTCCTATATGTTTGCTTATTTCATATTACTTACCTTTTATTTTCAATGTTCATTTATTGTTATAGCACCTATTTCTATTTTAAGCTATTTTGTACTTTTATTCTAATTAGACCATAACTATCAAATTGAAAGCAGTTGTGGGAATTGCTTTAATGTCATCATTTTTCAACCTCTAGTCATTTCTAGCTTAAATATCTATATTACTTCTGCTTTGTCTTTTGTCTCTTGCCTTTCTTTGAGACTGGGTGTACTTTCTTTGTGTGCATGTTTAAGAAATTTTGAATTGCATCTTAAAAACTGTAGCTGATATGTTGTGAAGGCTTTAGATTCTACATTTATTTTAATGAATGATGTTTCAGTTTCAAGAAACAAGTAACTTATTAGGCTTATCCTGCCTACGCTTATGTCTGGGAGGGCAATGGCTCAGATCTTAGATCGGTTCAATTATTTTCAAATGTAAGTTGATCCTTTTGCTCCTTTGCACACATCCTTGAGGAGTTAGATACAGGATAAATGAAACCAAAAATAGTGTTTCTATCTGCATAGCTCTTATCTAGGGAGTTCCTCCCAATCTATGGAATCTCCTGTAGTCTGGTTCTTTCGCAAGTAGCTCTGTCCAGTTAGTCTGTGGGCTTTCCGTCATCAATTTATTATTTCTGTCCTACAAGACACAAACCAGCTACTATCAGGACAGAGTTAAAACAACCAGGACCTCACACTTTTCAAGTCGCTCTACATTTCTACCTCAGTCAAAAAGAGACCTACCACTATTTATTTTATTTATTCTCCAGAATCTCCAGTGAGTTCTTTGTGTGTGTGTGTGTGTGTGTGTGTGTGTGCCATGCGCACATGTGTTTTAGACTTCAGACTCTTTATTTGCAGGAAAATTAGTTTATTAGACCTTGACTTTTCCAATCCAGAATGCCTGTGTCTTTAATTGCTAGCCAGCTTAATCATATGTGCAAGTGGGGTGTGGCAGTCATGTGCTTATGTTAATTCTATGATTGAAATGTAGGGGTGGAGTCTAGCCTGTTAATCCGGAGATAGCCATTGAGTAGCCAATGACTCCTCTATGTGGGCATGAATTTCTCATGAGAATTCTGGGAAATCTCACGATATTTCCCTCATGAAGAAGAGAAGCTATCTTCTCCAGTTGTTGGGAGTTAGTCTTAGAGATGATGAATGATGGACAAGACAAGATGGTAGCGTCTGAGGAGCCGGAGAAGCCACACAGCTTGTCCCTGATGGAGCCAGACCTCTGAAGCTGGGGCGGTCACATGGAGACCTCTGCCAGCGATGAGTTCCTTCTGCTGTTGATGGACCCTGAGCGCTGGAAGCGAGGAGCCATGTGGAGACCACTGCCAGTGCTGGGATTCTGCACCCACTGACCTGTGACTTTGTGAGTTGGAAGGAGACTTTATAGACTGATTTCAGGCATATGGGTTAATATCGGACTTATGACTTTGAACTGGACTGGGCTCAATGTCCTCTTCCTCTTGGATATAAACCTTTTCCTTATATCTATATGCGTGTTCTTGAATTTGTTCCTCTAGTCTACCCCTCTAGTCTAGCACAATATATATATGAAGGAGTTTTGTATTACACAGTCATCTTATTTCCAAAAGGTATCCCAGTCCTGTCCATCTCCAGGCCATGGGTCTGATGCTAACAGGAGCACCCTTCAACCCATGGAGCCACAAGCCCATGATGCAGGAAGGTGCCACAGGAACCAGGAAACTCACAGACCAAGGGATGCAGAGTCATGTGGACCCAAAGTCAGTGGAAACATGTCAGGGCACCAATAGTTCTTAGAATCAAGGGGTGTGGCAGTCATATATTTGTGTGTCAATTTCATGATTGGGAGTCTAGGGTAAAATGACCAGATGTCCCACTTTCTAACAATTTAACAACGTCCTGCGGCATTTTAAAATTAAAATGAATATATAACAATACCATTTCTATGTTCTATGACAATTTTTGTTGCTCCATATAGACCAAATTTTTAATCAAGGGCCCCCTGCCCCCCACCCCCCATGCCCAGTCAGTGGTGTCCCGCTTAAAATCTGGTCACTTTAGTCTAGAGGTGGAGTCTAGCTTGTCAATCTGGAGGCAGTCAATGAGGCCTCTGTGTGGGCATAGTTTTCTACTGAGGATTCTGGGAAGTCTCACCGTATTTCCCAATTGGAGGAGAGAGATAGTTAGTCTCTTGGAATCAATCTACCAACAAGACAAGATGGTGGCATGTTGATCGATTCTGATTCCTGGAGACTGGAGGAGCCCAAGGAGAAACCACATGGGTTTGCCCTGATGGAAGCAGACCTCTGGGACTGGAGAAGACAGAGAGACTCCTGCCAGCGCTGAGATGCTCTGCTGTCAATGCATACTGCTGATGGACCTTGAGCCCTGGAAATGAGGAGTCATGGGGATACCCCTGCCAGTGCCAGGAGGCTTCTACCCCCAGCTGGATACACAAGACGCTGCACCCACTGGCCTGTGATTGTCCTGGTGTCATTGCACGTGCTTCATAAGTTGGAAGGAGATTTATAGACTAGTATCGGACATATGGACTAATATCGTACTTTTGACCTTGGACTGGACTGGGTTGGGATGTTTCCTCAATGTTCCATTCCTGTTGTATATAAACCTGTCCCTTCTATGCATATGCATGTCTATGAATTTGTTTCTCTAGTCTACCCAGACTAACACAAAGGGTCAACACAAGGTCACGCTTATAGACAAACCCAGAGGCTCAGCAAGCAGAAAGGCAAAGGAGCAGAAAGAGGGAAGATCGGTCCCCATTCTCTCTATCAAAAGAACATACCTCTCAGGAAGCATCAAATTGGCTGGGACCAGATTGACAGATCAGACTCCACTCTTACATACAACTTGGCATAAAATCAAATTGCTACAGATGCCATTCCTTGCTTTTAGAAAATTTGAGATTATTATCATTTCAAATATTTCTTCTGTTCTATTTTCTTCTATTTATTCTAAGATGATCTATGTAGGCTCTTTGTTTTCTCTTTCTTTTATAATTTTTGTCTTCGTTCATCCTGGTGGATTTATTTCTTACCTCTCAATTCCAGTCCATTAATTCTTTCTTTGGCAATGCTATTTTTAATTATTGATTTCGTTCAAACTTTTGTCTTCATGGTATCCAATTATAAAAGGTGCACATGGTTCTTTTGTCATTTTCCATTTCCATTTTTATTCCAAACTAAAAAGCCTTGGACTTAATGGAGATCACTTCTATTGAGTGACTCATAGAGACCTGCTGGTCACTTTCTGAGCCTGCAAGTATTTATCAGTGTGGAAAGACTCGTCCTTCTCCTTCCACCAGAGTGGAATCTGGTGGTTTTGAACTGCCGACCATGCGCTGGCCATCCTATTTATAACCACTATGCCAGCGGGGCTCCTTGGCCTTCATAAGCATACCTAACTTAAATAAGTATTCGCCGAAGAAGCACAATCCTAAAAGCTCCAAAGAACAGTGGTTCTCACCCTTCCTAATCCCCTGACCCTTTCATTCAGTTCCCCATGGTGTGGTGACAACCATAAAATGATTTTGATTTTTTTTTTTGCTACTTCATTCGTGCAATTTTGCTACTAGGAAGACTCTGGCAAACCCTGTGAAAGGGTCGTTGGACCCTCAGTGGGGTCGCGACCCACAAGTTGAGAACCAATCCCTTAGTTTCACTTAGAAAGGTGAAATTTTGTCGTAGAAAGTGCTTTGAGAATGTTAGGCTACACCAAACCTTGGGAAGTGACATCATCTTGATAAAGTCAAAGGACAGAGAAAAAGGCCTTCCACAAGATGGAACAAGGGACTCCAAGCAAAGAGTCCTAGTGCGGATGGCCCGGGACCAGGCAATGTCCTGTTCCACGAATATGAACCCACTCGATAGCACCAGGCAACAGCAGCAATTTACAGGCGGTGCCTGATCACTTCAGTATCTGGAGTCCCAGTGGCTCGGCTACTATTATTGACTTGATCAATAATATTATCCATCTCTTTTTAATTAATTAGTGATTATTATTTTAATAAGATAGTTCCAAAATTGCTTGTAGAAATCATTTGGATGCCAGAATCAGGAGAGTGTTGTCCTAGAAGCATTGAGGCCTTTACCTTACCTTGCCTGGGGGTCTAGCTAACCATAAGGAATGTTTCTAGAACTTGGATTGGAAGACCCAGAATTCCAAGCAGCATTTTCCTATACTGATAAGGCTGTCACATGGCATTGATGCTCCCCCTTTCAACTGGCCCCATGGATTGGTTGTTGTTGTTGTTGTTTAACCCTTTATTTGATCTAGAGGGGAGACATGGAAAGATCTACCTAGTTTGCCATTCTTAGAAACAGGGATCTAAAGTTACATAATTCAAAATGTGTGATACTATAAGAAGACCACTAAAAATTTAGTTATAGGATTTAGGTTTTACTTTATCAATTCCAGGATATTAGGGAACCAATAAATATTATGTACTATCATAAAAGTAATCAAATAATTGTTCTTCAGCATATTTTTTCTTAATTTGGTATATACATATTCAATTTATTATTCCCATAAGAAAGGCTAGCTTTCAAAAGCATTGTTTCAAAGAACCATATTGTACTTTTGATATCCATACAGTATGACTTTCCCATCATGTCTCACCTTCACAATTGACGTCTCTGGACATAAATCATTGCTAGGTATGCTAATATTTGGCTTTATCCCCATGCTCCTTCCATTCTTTTGTATTACTTAGCAAAGGCAGAAACTGTGTTGTAATTCTATTCCTTTGTTATTAATTTCAATTTTTATCATTATTCTGATGATCTTATTTCTTTGGTGTTTAATTTGACTGCTTTCATGTGTTTGTATATTTTCTCAATTTATAAAAATGGTTCATATGTTTGTATAGTTTTTCAATTTATAAAAATGTTTCAAGGTCAAAATGTGTCAAAACGTATTTATCTGACCACATCAATATGTTAATTGATAGGTAATCTATAATTATTGGTTTCTCTGACTCATTTCTTGATCCAAGTGTGTCTGAAGATAAACATTTTTCAGTATTTGAGA
>PVJH01039231.1:0-16556 GCA_004026705.1 Nesogale talazaci
TAAGACGAATCTGTGTCTTTCCAAGAGGCAGAGCGCGTGGCCAAGTGAGCGCCCAACCTGGGGCGGGGGGTGGGGGGTGGGCAGGGGGGCCGGGGAGTTGGACTGACTGCGTGAAGCGATAAGGGTGGTCTTTCCCGGGCAGGGCCGTCCCTTCCTCCGCAACGCCCCCCAGGCCACCCTCCCAGCTGAGCTTCAAGGGAAGCCTCTGACTAGCCCCGGCCGCCCCGAGACAGCCGAGACAGCCGCGGGACGGAGACGGTTTCTTCCTCTCCCCACTCGCATCCTGCCTTTTTCATTGAAGGAATTGATGGACTGCCTCTCTCCCCCTGCCCCTCCTTCTCTAATAAACGCTTCCCATAGATTATTCGACGTAGAGCAAAGGAAGGCGGCTGCTTAAAAAACAAAAAGCCATAGCCCTAATGAGTTCAATTACAATGTGGTAAACACATTGCCTCTACGCTTTAATTAAGCCTGCTGCCCAATTTTAACTCATTAGTAATTCATTAAGAGAACAGCCCCGTGCTGGCGGGCGGGCGGGCTGGCGGAAGCACCACAGCCCGACCGTGCGCCTCTGAGTCCACATAGAGCCACCGCTGCCGCGAGCTCTGGGCGCAGTGGGGGAGAACCCGGCTGGCGACTGGGGGGTCAGGAGACCTCAGCAGGCCGGAGCTCCCTCACGCAAATGCACTGCTTTCCTTCCTGGCGAACTTTTCCGACGTTATTTGCCGGAAACAGGACTTAAGTCAACCTGTTGGGTGGTGGGAGACTTGGCCACTGGCTGGGCCACACCCAGATCCAGCGCGTCCCCCTTCCTGGGGTCATATGCAGTCCCTCAGCCGGGCAGCCTTTGCATAACTCCTTTTGCTATGCACAAGTCTCTGGAGAAAAAATTAGATGGGGCCCCAGCACCTAGTCCAGGCAGCCAGCTCTCTGCTTAGGAACCCTCAGTCCTGGGAAAGCTGGGCTAGGACCCAGACTGAAGTGTGCCCCCCACCCCCACCTCTGCCCCGCTGGAGTGGAGCCCAGGGGGCGGAACACTTCCGGCAAGCAGAGTGAGCGTCTGTATAGGACCCGCAGGCCGACTCCCCCCCACCCCCTTTTACTTCATCCCTTGCTGGCAAGTGGAGCTGGGGGGTCAGGGCCATGTCTGTGTCTGTACAGTGTCAGTGAGACCAGCCTTCTGTATGGAAGAGAAACGGATTCAAGTTACCAGGTGAGTTAAGCAGAGAGAATCTATGGTCTTTTCAGTTAATAATCCAGAGGAAGAAAGGAGGATGGAAGAGAGAGAGGGAGAGAAGGTAGGGGGGTGGTGGGGGTGGGAATGGAGGGTGGTGCTGCAAAGACAGACCGACAGTTTGACAGTTTAGGCTAGGTCCATCCTTCCTTCTCAACTGAATTCGTGGATCTCCAGACTCCTGCGTGGAGTTTTCAAAGAGAAGGCCATGCAAGTTAAGGGAGGAGGCCTTGGCAAAGAGAAGGACCTTGAGCGTTTTGCTGCACAGCTCTGGGTGTCTCTCCCCCTGGAAGGACAGACTGTTGTTCGCTCCACGAAGCTCTTCACACCCAGGAATTTTAGGAAAACCGGCCTACTGCCAGGCCCAGACTTCCCAAACAGCCCTTCTGGGCCCCTGGGTCCAGTTGCTGTTCCCCCAACTCCCCTCTTCGGTCCCAGTCCCTGGCCCCTAGGAAGTGCCTCCCGTTGTGTCTTCTCATTTCAACCTGTAGCCTTCCCCCAGGGTTCCCAGTCCCGCTTGGAACTTCACCGGAAGCCCCCTTTCCTGAAACAAGTGACACCTCTTCCTGGAAGCCAGTGGATGTAGGAGATTTCCTCTTTATGGAGGGTAATGAGGTCCCATTCGCCTGACAGGAGAGTGGGGTGCGCATGGAGAGAGCTGGTGGGGTTTGGGAGGAGGCGGATACCCTTCACTTTACGTCTGCCCTCCTCCCTGGCGCTGGGACTCCGGAAGCGCTGTGGGCTCCAATTGGGTGCTCGAAGGCAGGCCGTCAGACTGGACCTCAGCGCCTCCCGGGGGAGGGGGGGGTTCCCTAGGGTGGCTCCATAGAAACTGAGGCCAGAGGGAGCTGCATCACCACTGTCTGTTCCTCTGGGTCAGGATCCTGGAGGGTGGGGTGGGTGGAACTCAGACGGGAGCGCATGCCACATCCCTCTGGAGGGCACATTCTCTGTCCAGGGCTCCGTGGGGGTTGCTGGTAGAGGCTGTTTAGACCGGCCTTGCTCGGGCCTCGTCCTCCCTGGAGGATGCCCTGCAGCGCCTGCCCCCGCCCAAGCCGGGCCCCCGCGGTGCTTGGCCAAGAGCCGGCCCTCTCCAGCCCGAGCACAGAAAGCGTGGAACACTGGGATCTCTGCCTCCAGCGACAGGAGCAGGAGCGGCTAAAGTGAAGGGGGCAGCGAGGGATGAGAAATGTGTGTGAGCTGACAAGCCTAGCCTGGAAGCCAGTCTCCACCCCCGGGTTTGAAATCCAGCTAGATGCCTCTGGGGTTTGGGGTGTGGGGTGGGGTGGGGAAGTCTCTGAGGCCCTCACCCACGGAGGGCATTTTTAGCCGCTCTGGGAGGAAAGTTGCGAGAGCAAACATTTCGGGAAGGTCCCCGGTGCCCGATGTTAATTACAACGGCAATAAATTATCTTCCTTCCGCATACAAGCACGGGGGCGGGGGGGGGGGCGGGGGAAGAGGCAGAATATAATTTATTTCCGTTGACAGAGGGATAAATAAGTACGTTTTGGGATTACTGTACTAGGAATTGACTGCTAGGGGGAGGACTCTTTCTTTCTTCATAGCATCGGATGGAGCTTTGGGGAATGGCGCTGGGAGGAAGTGACCCTGGTTGCCAACCTGTTTTTATCCAAGCTCCCTCCCAAATCACCTTTACCCACTTCTCTTCTGGCTGGGCAGTTGAGAACAGGGGTGGTGGGGAGAAGCTCAGGGCTCCATAGCCCAGCACTGCCCAGGGCCAGCTTGCCTCAGCTACTGCCTTTCATGCAGTTTGGCTTTCTTTGGTTCCTTTTGCAACCCCCCAACAGCAGCTTGTCTGTTCTGCTAAGACGCTCTGGGGGGACAGTGGGTGACTTGTTGAGTTACTAACTCCAAGGTCAGGAGTTCAAACTCACCAGAAGCTGCGCTGGAGAAAATTGAGGATTTTTTTTGCTCCCTTACAGATTTGGAATCCCACAGGGGGCAGTGCTACCTTGCCCTGTCCAGGGTTGCTGTGAGTCGTTGTCTACTGGATGGCAGTGAGTTTGGGTTTTTAAAAAGGGGGCTGTTACCTATTATCCCATAATTTTGTTCTGTAAATGGAGGAAGGAGATGTGGGCCTGGAAGAAATAGAAAAGGACCAACAGTTTCTAACTTGGGAAGCAAACAGAGCCATTGACTGGTCCCAAGTAAGCAGGCGATTCACTTTGTACAAGGCAGTTTTAACAGGAACTCGGGGTGGGGGGGGGTGTTGGTGGAATAGTTTATGAAAAGAAAATTTTAAGAGCAAGCTGAGAACATCTGTAGGGAAAGCAGTATGGGACGTACTGCCGCGGGAAAGCCAGAGGCAGACATAGACTCATGTTTGAGATGCTTTCTGAGGAAGAGGAGAACCCTGGCTTACAGTGCCCTCGAGAGACAGTCCCAGCTGGCAAGTCCAAGATCCTGAGGGTAGGTGGCAGGCTGGAGATTTCTGCAGCCTTATGTCCCCAGATCCACAGATCAGGGGATAGGCCATGTACAAAAGAGAGGGAGGGAGGGAGAGAGAAAGAGAGAGAGAGAGAGAGAGAGAGAGAGAGAGAGAGAGAGAGACTTCTATTAAGATAATCCATTGATAGTCTGGAGGCAAACCACATCCTAAGAAAACTCCCCTTTTAATTGATTGATTGATTATGTTGCATTATGGAAAGTCAGCAACTAGTCTACTAGTTGACCAAACCACTGGGAACCATAGCCTCACCAAGTGGGCACATAAAATTAAGCATCACAGTGTCCATGAAATGAAAATACTATTCATGTGTCAAAAAGCTCAACACCTTTACACCTCAAAAGACGAAAGCATTTCCCTGTCATTAAGTTGATTCCATGTCAGAGGAACCCCGTAAAACAGAGTAAAAGGGCTCTTCAGGATCTGTCAGGCTGTCAATCTTTATAGAGGGGGCAATCTCATCTTTCTCCCCAAAGGTGGCTGGCGGGTTCAATCA
The DNA here is from genome assembly GCA_004026705.1 of Nesogale talazaci. Classification (NCBI taxonomy): domain Eukaryota; kingdom Metazoa; phylum Chordata; class Mammalia; order Afrosoricida; family Tenrecidae; genus Nesogale; species Nesogale talazaci. The sequence goes on from PVJH01039231.1 coordinate 4,199, forward strand.
GACCTTGTGGCTAGCAACTCAAAGAGCAGGGCCACCACTCTGCCATGAGTACTTGCTGCCAATGTGCCAGGTGTATGTTAAAAGCATTTGTGTTAGTCCGGGTGGACTAGAGAAGCAAATTCATATACAAGCATGTGGATATACGGGAAAGGTTTCTATACAAGAGGAATGGAACATTGAGAAAGCATCCCAACCCAGTCCAGTCCAAGGTCAAAAGTCCGCTATTAGCCCATGTGTCCGATCCCAGTCTATCAAGTCTCCTTCCAACTCACTAAGCATGTGCAATGACACCAGGACAATCACAGGCCAGTGGGTGCAGAGTTGTGTACATCCAGCAGTGGTGGAAGCATCACAGCGCTGGCAGGGGTCTCTCTGTGGCTGTTCCAGCCCCAGAGGTCTGGTTGCATCAGGGCGAGGTCATGTGGCTTCTTCTGTGGCTCCTCCAGGTTCCAGGACTCAGGAATCTTTCAGCATGCCCTCATCTTGTCCTGTTGGTAGACCAACTTCAAGAGACTGAGTCAAGTCTCTCTTCTCCAACTGGGAAATAAAGTTTTATTTTAATCCTTATCCACATTTTACAGAAAGTCAGGACTCAGAGAGGGTGCTTCTTCCCAAAGCCAGCTGGTGAGTGACAAAATCAGGTTCCAAGCACAGATCTTCTTGAATCCAATGTATTCTTTATTTTTTCAAAATTTTTGTTGTGTTTATTTATTTTTCTTATGTAGGTGAAGCATACTACTACATAACCTCACTGTAAGGTTGGTGGCCCTGAAAGCTCCTTTCCAAATGTAATCTTTTTGTGTGTGGCATTGCTGCCTTGGTGGGAGTAGGAAGCCCAGCCTTGCTCCTGGAGAGCTGCTGCTGGATTTGAACTGTCAACCCTGTGGGCCGCAGTTCCACACACAACTACTAGGTCACCAGGGCTCAGCCCCAAATGTATTCTTAACCAAGAAACCAGACCATGTTCTGCTTTACCTTACATTATTCCACTTGGATCACACAGTACGTGTTTAGACCCATTTGGCAGAAAATAATCCAAGAGTCCTTAGCATTCAACCTTAAGCATGGCACCAGCCCTAACGACTCTGATCCAGGTGACCCAGCCAGGGAGGGGACCCAACTTTGAAGGAGGTGACTTGGATGCTGACATTCTGAGAATGGACATAATGTTGAGAAACGCTGCCAGGTGACTTGTTCCTGGTCAGGTGGATGGGCCAAGCTGATGTTTTTCTCTAGAGCAATAGTTCCCGCAGAGGACGAAGACTTCTTTATTGATCTCCAGAGGCAGGGGTGGGCAGGTGGAGGAATGAGACCATGAGCTTTCCTTCTTGATACATGCTTTACAGTTTAATAATAACAATAACAATAATAATAATAATAAATGCCTGCTATGAACAGGAAGTGGGGAACAGGCATATAATCAATAAGATTTTGGATAGGCCCCAAACGGTTGGGTGCAAGATCCAGCAGAACTTTAAGAATTTCAGAAATTTCAACAGGAGCCTCTGTTCCTCAAAATAGCTTCCCTGCCACCTGAAGATGGGGGAAATTCCACTACTGGAGATTCGTTTATTTGGACACCACTTTGAACTCAGACAATCAACAATGCCTCAGGGTGACACGTTGATCAGGTTTTTCTTGAGAGTATGTTTTAATTAGATGCATGGTGTAAAATGTGCGACGATGCCTGGCACCGGGGTTTAGACAGGAGAAAGGAAATCGAAGGTGAAGCTCTCCAGAAGGAGAGCTACTCATCTAACAGTTTTTGCCCAAGGACGGGTCCTGGGACAGCCCTGGGTGAGGTGCTGGGACGGAGGTTCAATTCCAGCAGTGGGGCTGGGCCTCCTACTCCCACCACCGGAGAGCAGTGATGCACCCCCCCCCCAAAAAAAAAAAAAGAAAAGAAAAGAAAATACAGTTCTGAAAACAAAACCAAACCAACAATCTGTAAGCCAAGCATGTATTTTCTGGATTCCACGTTCTTACTACAGAACTTTCTGTAGCATAGCCCCTCTCCACTGTGGCCCATGAAGAAATGAGAATAAAACATGGAGAGGAGTAATGTGTAAGCAAAGTGTCAACCTTCGTAATGGTCACACCTACCAGCACAAATCAATGAAGGCAGAGACCGGTCAGTCCCTTTTGGCTGTGGCAGTCAGCCATGACCCCTATCTCTCCCTGGAAACCGTCCATGACTCTGGCCCCGCTGATGAAAGGCCTTGTTGGTACTTACTGCTCAGGAACTCCTTGTATCCTTGTCCTTCTTCATTAAAGAAGAGGCATGCTAATTTCATGCGACCGAATTAGCTGGAGAAAGGTGCTGTGGCATCAAGGTCACTCCGGCTTTTCAACCGAGGACTATAGATTTGGCATCTGGTTATGAGCACACTTGACAAAAGGTGGGACCGAGCAGGAGGTCTCCTGGACTCCTTATTTGTTGATCATTTTAAAAACTGTGAATAATGTGCGGGTTTACATTTCAGATCATCAGTTTTGTATTCAGTAGCTGAAACTGCTTTTCAATCCCTCCTCTTCTTGTGGGTTTACGCTCTCTCCAGCTGTTGCTGATGTCGGGTGGAGCTTGGCTGAAAGCAGAGAATAGTAGAAAGATGTTTGTTGATGGTGTGTGCCATCGAGTTGGGTTTGACTCGCGGCGATCTTCTATGCACAACAGAAGGAAGCTGCATTTCCCCGCACCATCCTCAATTGTTTCTATACCGGAGCCCATTGTGACTGCCATTGTGTGATTCGTCTCCTTGAGGGATTTCTTCTTTTTTTTGCTATTTTACCAAACACGATGTCCTTCTCCAGGGACTCATTTCTCCAGACAACATGTCCAAAGCATGCAAGATGAAATCTTGCCGTCCTTGCCTCTGAGGAACACTCTGGTCCTACCTTTTTCTAAGACAATTAGTTTGTCCTTTTCGCAGTCCGTGGTACTTTCAGGAAGGAGCTGATAAAACCTGGTGCATAGCTTCAAAACATTGCCAGAAAGATGTTTAACTTGTGTCTTATTGACTATGCAAAGGCATTTAACTGTGTCGATCATGATGAACTATGGGCAACCTTAAAAGAAAGGGAATCCCAGAACACTTCCTTGTGCTCATTTGGAGCTTGTATGCGGACCAAAAAGGGTTGTGTGAACAGAACGGAGGCATCCTGCATAGCCTAAAATCAGGGCGTGTGCAACAAAGTTGTGTGCTCTCCCCATACTTTTCGAATCTGTGTGCTGAGCAAGTAAGCAGAGAAGCTTATCTGAAGAAGAATGTGGTATCAGTATTGGAGAAAGACTTATTAACCCAAGGCATGCAGATGACACAATCTTGCTTTCTGAAAGCAAGGAGGACTTGAAGCCCTGGTTGATGAAGGTGGAGAATTGCAGCCTTCAGGAGGGATTTCAGCTCAATGTCGAGAAGACCAAACTCCTCACAATTGGACCAATAGGTCACATCATGACCAAAGGAGAAAAGGCTGAAGTGGTGAAGGGTGTTGTCTTGCTGGAAATCACAGTCAATGCTCATGGAAGCATCAGTCAAAAAATCAAAAGGTGAACTGCATGGAGTAACTCTGCTGCCTAAGACCACTTAGAGCATTGAAAAGCAAAGGATAGTACTTGGAGAACTAAAGTGCGCCTGACGCAAGCCATGATCTTTTCAATGACTTCATATGTAGGTGAAAGTGGGACAATGAATGAAGAAGACTGAGGGCTGAGCCCCGGTGGCGTGGTGGTTGTGCGCGGGACTGCGGCCCACTGGGTTGGAGGTTCAATTCCAGCTCCCAGGAGCAAAGGCTGGGCCGCCTACTCCCACCACCTGAAGGCAGTGATGCCTAAAAAAAAAAAAAAAAGAAGACTGAAGAAGGACCAATGCTTTTGAATTGCGGTGCTGGAGACTATCGAAAGGACACATTGATCTGTCTTAGAAGAAGTCAGGGAAGGATGGCGAGACATCGTCTTCCATACTTTGGACATGCCGTCAGGAGAGACTAGTCCCTGGAGAAGGACATCATGCTTGGTAGAGGGCAGCGAACACGAGGAAGGCCCTCAAGGAGACGGATTGACATGGTGGCTGCAATAATGTGCTCAGGCACAGGAACCCTTGTGAGGATGGTGCAGGACCAGACAGTGTTTCTTTCTGTTGTGCGTAAGGTCACGAAGGGTAGGAACTGACTTGATGGCACCTAACCACAGCAACAACAACAACAACAACATCCCCCACCCTTTGATTTCTCTTTTCTCTCTTGTCGATGACTATTTTCCCTTACATCTATGTTAATACCTGTCAATCCTCTAACCCAGTGGCTGCAAACTGCCCCTCTCCAGCCACATGCGGCTCGTTCAGTGTGAGCGTGCAGCTCTGAAGCAACACTGAAAACATTTGAAGGCTATTATTTCAGATCATGGCGATTTATTTCATTTGTCTGGAAAAACATATTTAAGGCTCTTGGGTGATTTTAAAGTTGTTAGGAGGGACAGGATGGGCTCTTTGGTCTCTAGAATTTGGTAACCCCTTCTCTAACCTACTGTTTCATCTCCTCTCCTTTCCCCTCCCCACCTTGGTAACCTCCAAAGTCTATTCTATACAAGTCTTTGTGTCTTACCACCTGACCTCTTTCTCCCCCTTCCCCTCCCCCTCCCGACCCTTGATAGCAGCAGTCTCACAGGATATTTGCCCTTTTGAGATTGACTAACCGCACTCGCATAATGTTCTCCAGGTCCATTCATGTCATGAAATGCTCACGGTTTCATCATTGTTGGTGTAGTGACTCTGTGCTGGGCTGATAACTGCAAGATCAGCAGTTTGAAGCCACCAGCTACTCTTTGATAGAAAGACAGGACTTTCCACTCCCTTTAAGAGTTCCAGCCTCAGAAAGCCACAGAGGCAGTTCTATCCTGTTCCCATAGGGCTGCTATGAGCTGACTGTGCTGGTGAAGGTTTACTGTGCCAATTGGCCCATGAACACAGGGGATTAATTGGAGGGCGGTTTAATTGAAGTGAGGAGAGATGAGCCCCACCTTTCTTGTGTCTTGCTCTCTGATGGTCAAACCAATGTGCAGCTCTGCCTCCACTGGCAAGGCTCACTTCCTGTGAGACTTCCCTGAGGAGAAGCCACTTTGGTCCTACCCTGTTGCAGCCCTGGGTGCTGGAGAAGTTGTGTGGAGACCCCTGCCGGCGCTGAGATGCTGACACCACCACTCATCCAAAGACTTCCTACTCACTGGTCTGTGATCGTCCTGCATTCGTCATTGCTGTGTGTTTTGTGAGTTTAAGGAGGACTTTGTAAATCAGTGTCCGACATATGGGCTCATGTAGGACTGCACTGGGTTGGGATGCTTTCTTAATATACATGTACCCTTTATATAAAATTCTGTCTTATACACATGTGAGTTTCCATGGATTTGTTTCTCTAGTCTACCCAGACTTACACAGTTGGCATCGATTAGTTGCGCTTTGAGTTTGTGGCTTTTGGTTGGCCTACCTTAACTGGAAGCCTGACCACCTTAGGAAAAAGGGGGGAGCACTGAGAGAGATCGAGACCCAAACTGGGGTGTTACTTTGTGAGAGATGCTTCTGTTTTCTTGAGTCACTTTCTCTGGGAAACTCTTGGAGAGAGCCACCCTATTCATGCTCTTTGTCTGGAAAACTCTTGCATTTCTTCTCCAGGAATATTTTTGCATTATCATGCGAGGGTCAGGTCCGGTCAATCCTTCATATAATTATTTCAGTCCTTGGTGGTGGTGGTGGTGGAGATTTTTACCTTCTTCCCACATCTGGTCTCTGTACCATTTGATTTATCATTAACTTGTTGTTGCTGTCATTACCTATAGTTTTTAAATTGCCAAATAAAATACAAATATTTGAGCAGCTCATGGTGGCCTTTCAGAGGGCAGGAACCAGACCATAGATACTTTAGAGAAATACTCATGCTGGTGTCTAATTAATCAACATGTTTACATCGTGTCCTCTTGACTTTTGAGGTTATCTTACATTCTGACATTCATGGGCGCACAGAGGAAAGAGTTAGGCACGTAAAAGAAGGCCAGATAGTGCTTGTTGACATGTTGACTTGTCCCAAGGTGGGCATTCTAAAATTTCCCTGTGTCTCTAGCCCTCAGTTGTTTTTTTATGTGGACTAAGTTGGACTTGGTGAAATTTTTTTTAGGATTTTAGTTCTGGGTCTATAATCAGGGGAGAAGTCCTCTAGAAGGCAGTGGGGGACTTGGTGTGTGAATTGGCTGAGCTCCATGAGACTCTGCTTAATGACCTGGCCTCTTGGGCATGAGTTCAATAATAGTCCATAACTGTCAATGTCAGTCAATCTTGTTAGCACTTGTAACATATAATACTCTCAACCATTTGGGGGAGGGGAGTGGATTTCTAAAATGGTATATTATTCAGGTAGTTGTGATTTCTCGTCTTTCCTCACTCACTAGTTCATACTTTAATAGTATTTCTAGCCAAGGTCTCTCTCTCTCTCTCTCTCTCTCTCTCTTTAAAATCATTTAACTGGGGCCTCAAACAACTCTTATCACAATCCATCCATCCATCCATCCATTGTGTCAAGCATATTTATACATTTGTTGTCATCATCATTCTCCAAACATTTGCTTTCTACTTGAGCCCTTGATATTAGCTCATTTTTCCCTCCAACCCCCCCCACTCTCCTTCAAAAACCCTTGATAATTTATAAATTATGATCATCTACTTTCACCCACTTTTCTGATATCCATCTCCCAAGGAGGAGGTTTTAAGTAGATCCTTGTAATCAGTTCCCCCTTTCTGCCCCACCTTCCCTCTACCTTCTCAGTATCACCACTCTCACCACTGGGCTTGGGTCTCTTTTAAGGTATTTTAAGGTATTTTTATACTCCTAGAACATTATAAGATAACCTTGGTCATGTAACTTGTTTTGGCTAGTTCAATACTAGCAAAGATCCCTTCTTCATGGACTGTTGTATAGTTCCAACATAGGTTTTTCTTTCTTTCTTTCTAAATCATTTTATTGGGGGCTCATACAACTCTTCTCATAATCCAAACTCTTCTCACCCATCCATTGTGTGCCAAGCATATTTGTACATCTGTTGCCCTCATCATTCTCAAACATTTTCTTTCTACTTAAGCCCTTGGTATTAGCTCCTCATTTTCCCCTCTCCCTCCAGGGAGGAGGTTATAAGTAGATCCTTGATCAGTTCCCCCTTTTTACCCCACCTTCCCTCCATCCTCCCAGTATCACCCCTCTCACCACTGGTCTTAAAGAGATCATCCGTTCTGGATTTCCTATGTTTCCAGTTTCTATCTGTACCAGTGTACATCCTCTGGTTTAGTTGAATTTGGAAGGTAAAATTGGGATCATGATAGTGGGGGAGGGGCGGGGGGTGACGGAGGAAGCATTTAAAAACTAGAGGAAAGTTGCATGTTTCATCGTTGCTGCTCTGTACCCTGACTGGCTCGTCTCCTCCCCACGACCCTTCTGTAAGGGGATGTCACGTTACCTACAGATGGATTTTGGGTCCCCAATCTGTAATCCCCTGTTTTATAATGATATAATTTTAATTTTATTGATGCTGGATTAATACATTCTTTGATGCCAGATACCTGATCCCTTCAACACCTTGTGGTCACACAGGCTGGTGTGCTTCCTCCATGAGGGCTTTGTTCCTTCTGAGCTAGATGGCCACTTGTTTACCATCAGACCTTTAATGTAGATTTTTATATGCCCTAGGAAGCACGTCAAACAGTGTGACTTGCTGTCCTGTGTGTGACAGTTGCTTTATTTTGGTGACTGAGAACTGAACTTGAAGTAGCTCCAGGGAACACCAGCTATGCTCCGCCTCTCAGCTTTTGTCACGATGACCAGCTACTATTGCCTGGTGCTTTAATTCTGTTGCATTTTAACCTTGTTTTTCAGACGAACAAGTTGGTTATTCTCAATATTGCTTTATGTGATGACAGCATAGGGGCCAGTGCTTTTTTATATGAATATTTATTCCCACAGTTATTTTACATATTTGCACTTATCAAGACCCGAGTTCATTGCCATGGAGTTGGAAAGGACACACAGTGGTCTTGTAGGACAGAGGGGAACTGCTCCACAGGGTTTTTGAGGCTGTCAATCTTTATGAATGTAGACTGCCTCCTTTTTCTATTGCAGGGCACTTGATGGGTTTGAATCTCCAACCTTGTGGTTAGCAGCCTACCTCTTAACCCACCCTGCCGCCAGGCTTTGTCTCTTGTCTGTTACCTCCTATATCTGTATCCTTGATCCTTTCTCTTTGCAGCTTGTGGTATTTTCTGTGTATCTGCAGTACTTCTTTTAGTGAGGATGCATTTGCAGCATAGTCTTCCCTTTTTCTTTTTCTTTTTTTAAATAATTTTATTGATTTTATTGGGGGCTCCTACAGCTACTACAACATTCAGTACATCATTTGTATCAAGCACATTTGCACACATGTTGCCACATACATTTCCAAACATTTTCCACTTGAGCCCTTGGTACAAGCTCCTCTTAAAAAACAAAAAACAAAAAACAAAACCTCCCCTTTCCCTTCCTCCCCTTTTTTTAATGAATCATTTTATTGGGGGCCCGTACAACTCCCATCACAATCCCTAACAACATCAGTTGTAGCAGGCCACTTTTACACACCCATTGCCATCATCACACTCAAAACATTCTCCCTCCCTCCAGAGTCTTCCCTTTTCATCCTCGTTCTTATTTTGCCTAAAAATGATTCTATTTCCACTCAGTTCTTAAACAGAGCTTCCGGTGATAGAATTCTAAGTTGAGTATTATTTTCTTTCAGTGCACTGACAAGATTAATCTATTGTGTTTTCGATTTCATTATTGCACTAAGAAGGGAGCCATCAGTCTAACTGTCATTTTTTGGTAGGTGAGCTCTCTCTTCGTCCTGTGTATTTTAAATGTTTTCTCTGTGTGTGGTGTGTTTCAGATTTACTGTCATATATCTGAGACTCATTTATCCTGCTTAGATTAAAAAAATCATTTCTGACTTGAAGGCTTTCTAGCATTTATCAAAAAAGTTCCAGCCATCATCTCTTCAAATTCCACCTCTTCATAGTCTCTCTAGTGTCTATTTCAGGAATTCTGATTAGCCATATGGAAGGCCTTCTCAGTCTTCCTACATGCCTTGTGAACTTAAAAAAAAATTTTTTTTTGTAAACTATCTTTTATAGTTTCCTTTTAAAAAAATAAAATTCTGCCCTGATTTCTGATTAATTTTATTAGATTTATCTTTCAGTTCATCAATTCTTTCTTGATTTGTATCTGCCATATCACCAACCCATTAGCATTTTCCATGAAAATTATATAAATAGCTTATTTCCAGAATATCTGTCTGATTCTTCCAAATATGCTTGGGTGTGTTTAGCCTTTTGCTGTTAGCACAGAGTCCCATGTTTCTTTTTTACTTCACAGTTATCATTGATATAGCTAACAGCGTGGTTCATAATATAATTATCTGAAGTCTTTGTTGGTTTGGTGTACTCTGATTTTGCTTCTTGTCATTCGTAGCGTCTTGGTTCATCATCAGATGCTTTGTGATCTTAATTTTTACTGTGAGTTGCTCCTTCTATGTGGAACTTTATCTGTGGGACGTCTTATGAAGTTGTCATCCTTCAGAAAGGGCTTGCATTCCTTCTGCTAATTACTTTGGACACTGTTTCTTGCTGGGCTCCTATTGAAGCACAAAAACTCAAAGTCACTGCCAGAGAGGGACCCCATAGGACCAGAATAGAGCTGTCTTGAGGGATCTGAGACTGCAACTCTTTACAGGAATAGAAACCCTCATTTTCGCTCAAGGAGGCACTGACGGTTCTGAGCAACTGACCTTGCAGTATTAATTAAGACCAAAATGCTGCGAGGATTCTGATGGAAATCCTTTTCCCTTTCTTTGGACAGATTGTTAGGAGAGACCGATCCCTGGAGAAGGAGATCATGCTTAGTAAAGTGGAGGGGACGTGAGAAAGGGGAAGGATCTCCAGAGAATGGACTCAGACAGGCCTGCAAAAATGGGCCCAGGCCCGCTCACCTACCCAAGAGGAGGGTGCTGTTCATATCTCACGGGGAAAGAGGGAGCAGACTCCAACCCGGCGTCCCAAGACACGAATGCAGCACACTGACGTGAAGCAGGGAACCAACAGAGAGGCCCGAGGGGCTGGCCCCATTATCAACTGCTTGGACAGGACTCTCCCCCGCCCCCAACCCAGAAGGATCCACTTCAGAGGACAGCCTTCTAGCTACAGCTCAAGGAGAGGGAAGTGTCTGATCAGAGCACACTGGAATCAACCGGGGGGAGGGAAAAAAGAGTGAAGTACATCCTGGTCTACCCAGTCCTAAGGACTTTATTTCTGCTCAGAGAAGCCATGGGGCTGGCCCCACCATGAGACACAATGTTCCTCACTGACCCACAGCACCCCGAGGGACAACACTAGAGACACACGGCAGGAATGCCAGCCCTGAGCTCACCATGCTGAAGTCCGACACTGGGGGTGTGCAACAGAGCAGCAAGGGGAGCAATGAAGTCCCTGGGGAATACAAAAAAAAAAAATAGACTGTGGGGCCAAGGCGAGGTGCCCCATCAGACTCAACTGGAAAACACTTGTAAAGGATGATAACTAGACCTTGAACTATTTATAGGGTTTGTTGTTGATGGTGTTGCCTTTCTGTTGTTGTAACTATTGCTTTATTTTTATTGTCTTGTGTCAGGCATATTATCGCTGCATCTCTATTTAGAAGGGATAGACGGGATAAATAAGCTGGAAAAGAGAACAGTGGGATGTCAGTTTCAGGGGGACATGAGAGCGGGGGTGAAGGGGAAAAGGAGTGGATGTTGACAGACCCAGAGACAAGGGAACAGCACGTGAGTGAAACTGATGGCAAGAAGGATGTAGGAGATCTGGCAGGGCTACATCAAGGACAGCATAGCCGAGAGGAATTCCTGAAACCCAAATGAAGGCTGAACATGATAGAGGGACAAGAGGAAAGCTGAAAGAAATAGAGGAAAGAACTAGGAGGCAAAGGGCATTTATAAGGTCTAAACACAGACATACACATATGTAAATATATATATTATGAAGGGGAATTAGATCTATGTACATATATCTATAGAGTTAATATTAAGGAAACACATGGACAGTGGGTCCCTACACAAATACTCCTCCAAGACAAGACCACCTTGTTCTAATAATTCAGCAGTTTGAGATGTTCACCTTCACAACACAGTCTCTGAGGACAAAGCAGATGCATAAGCAAAAGAGTTGAAGAAAGCTGATGGTGCCGGGCTATCAAAAGATATAGCGCCTGGGATCTTAGAGGTTTGAAGATAATCAAGTGGCCATCTAACTGAGAAACCACAAAGCCCATATGGAAGAAGCACATCAGCCTGTTCTGACATGATCACTGTGTACAAAGTGGGCACACTTTGTCACAAAAGTGACAAAGAAAGCTGATGGTGTCCACTAATCAGGGGATGTAGAGTATGGGGCCTTAAAGGCTTGAAGGTAAATAAGCAGCCATCTAGCTCAGAAGCAACAAAGTTCACATGGAAGAATCACAGCAGTCTAGGTGATCATGAGCTGTTGAGGGGATTAGCTTTGGGCATCAAAGCACAAAAAAATCATATCACTGTGAATGAGGGGGAGTGCAGAGTGGAAATCCCCATAGCCCATCTGTGGGCAACTGAACATTCCCTCACAGAAGGCCTGGAGAGATGAGGCAGTCAAGGTGCAGTGATGAAGTATACAATGTTTCTCTAGTTCTTGAATACTTACTCTCCCACCCCCTCCACTATCATGATCACAGGTCTACCTTAAAAATCCAGCTGAACCGGAGGATGTACACTGGTACAGATAGGAACTGGAAACACAGGGAGTCCAAGCCAGAAGACCTCCTTAGTACCAGTGGTGAGAAGGGCGATAATGGGAGAGTAGAGGGTAGGTGGGGTAGAAAGGGAGAAAAGATTACAGGGATCTACAAGTGGCCTCCTCCCTGGGGGACGGACAGTGGAGAAGTGGGTGAAGGGAGACAGCGGATGGTATAAGATATGACAAAATAATAATAATAATTTATAAATTATTAGGGGTTCATGGGGAAGGGAAGAGTGGGGAGGGAGGGGGAAAAGGAGGAATGGATACCAGGGACTCCAGTAGAAAGCAAGTGTTTTGAGAACAATGAAGGAAACAAATGTACAGAAGTCCTAGACACAATGGATGTATGTGTGGCTTGTGATAAGAGTTGTATGAGTCCTCAATAAAATGACTTAAAACAAAACAAAATGGGACAGGCCTAGGATCAACTGTGAGACTTGTGACACAGGACTGGGCAGTGTTCCCTTATGTTGTGC
>PVJH01039232.1:0-16584 GCA_004026705.1 Nesogale talazaci
GAAAGAAAGAAAGAAGTTGGGGATTTCCAAAGTTTATTTCATCTGAATTGCTTTTTATTTAATTTTCTCTTCTCTCACTTTATATATGCATTAAGAAGCAGTCGCAGGCATCTTCAGCATTCTGACTAGAAGTCTCATTAGCAAATTCATGTCTACTTCCCATGCTTTGGCAGACAGCAAAGTTGTGTTGCTAAACTTAATGCCACTATAGGGCTAAGGATCCTTTTTCCTTCAGTTTCCAGTAAGATTTTTCTTCATTTCCACCTTAGCTCTCTCTTATAATTTCCTAAAAAGTTTCTGTTCTTTCTTTGCGGGTGTCCAAACCTTCTCCACATAGTCCTTCTGGCTTCTGTCCACTGCCAGGTTCTGCGTCCGTATCTTGTTGGAGCACCCACTTGCAGGTCTGTAATTGTCATCTACCACTTGTTGGTAGTCTGGCAGCGTCTCCCAGCAAGCATGGTGAAAGGGAAGGAGAGAGGGAGGGTTGACAGGCTGGACTCCACCTCTGCATTGTTATACTCAAGTTGACATTTAAGAACAAAACAAAACTAATCATCCAAGTGCCACACAGGGATTGTCTCAACTCTGCCATCTCAACTCCCTGCCATCAAGTCATGCCTACCCTTAACTACCCGACGGAACAGGGCAGGCCTGCCCGCTGCGTTCCTGAGACTCTAACTGTTGATGGGAGTAGAAGGCCTCATCTTGCTCGTGAGAAGCAGCTGGTGATTTTGAACTACTGGATCTTGTGGTTGGCAGCCCATGGCATAGCCGCTGTGCCCCCTAGGGATCCTAGGGGCTAATATTGGCGACTGCCAGGGGATTAAAAGTATCTCTTAGAACAGGCAGCCTAAGAAGCACATAGGTGCATGCATTTTCTTTTGCTAAGGTCTCATCTCAATAGAGACCAACTAATCAAGATCACAAATTGAACATTTAAAAGGTGCAGGATGTTGGGGCTGAGCCCCGGTGGCGCAGTGGTTGAGTGCGGAACTGTGGCCCACTGGGCTGGTGGTTCCAATCCAGCAGCAGCTCTCCAGGAGCAAGACTGGGCCACCTACTCCCACCAGAGGGCAGTGATCCTCCCTCCCCCCCCCAAAAAAAAAACAAATCAACAAAAACAAAACAAAAGGTTCAGAATGACAAATGCTAACCATGTATAGGCATTTGTTATAAGCTTATGAACCCCCTTTTGAGAGCTAATATTTAAAAACCCGCTGCTCTTGAATGAACTCCAACTCACAGTGACACCATCTGGCACAGTGGACCCACCCCACGGGCTCCCAGCAGCAGATGAGGACTTTGTTTCCCCATGGACACCTGTAGGTTTGAATTGTCAACTTTGCAGTTTGCAGCCGAGTGCTTAAGCACTGCATCACCAGGATTTGGTGTAATATGGCATAAAATAAAACCTCCCCAACTCCTAAGAAGAGGACTAATATTCTAAGTGATGTTGTATACAGAACCAGTCCATCGTACAAGACACATAGAAAGAGGGCTTTCCTTGTGAAAGACAAGTGGGCCCAGGACCTTACTGCTCAGCATGGCATCGCTTCCATCTCTGCGCGTGTTGGCGCCAGAAAGCCAAGGAGCACAGCTGGGGAGTTACGCTCCGGGTTACAACCCCAGGCACAAAAATCTTTTTTTTTTTTTTTTTGGTTTTTGGGGCATCACTGCTCTCCGGTGGTGGGAGTAGGAGGCCCAGCCCCACTGCTGGGATTGAACCTCCGTCCCAGGGGGCCGCAGTCCCGCATGCAACCATTACGCCACCAGGGCTCAGCCCTACACAAAAATCTTTTCATTCAGGAGCTAGCCAAGCTCAGGAAGCTGGCCACAAAAGCAAAGAGCATGCCACCTGCAATGACAGCCTGGTTTCTGGTGCAGTCTCTTGTGTGACCATGGAAAGCCATTGCGGTTTGGGGGAAGTGACTGGCCAGACAGGGATTTCTGTAGAGTGCTTTCATTCTTTTCTTGTCATAGCTCTTTTTTCCCTCCTCCTGCAGGATAATACAGCAGCTCTTTGCAGGATTCTTTGCAAACTCTGCAATTCCAAGGTCCCCCCACCCTTTGTCGTGGTAAGTATCCTCCTGGCTCCCTCTGGTACTGTCGTTCCTTTGCTACCTGCTCGGTAGGAGGATGCAGTGGGTGAGTATGTGACTGGCCGTTGGCTAGACTCAGCGTGTCTTTAGCTGCTGCAGCCTAAGTGCATCAGAATTTACATTGGATTGCTGTAGGCTCGGGAGAGTCTTCCTGGCCCCTAGGCTGTCTGAGTACTTGATATGTCTGTTTCTGTTTCTACTGAGGTGAGGAAGGAGATGGTCCTTGCTGGCAGTGGCACCATATTTGTGGGTTCTCCCCTCTACACGATATGGGAAGATTTTACTTCTTAAAATTTCTAAAATAGAAAACATTTCATCTTTTCACTCAACAACACGGTTATGTTCAGAAGGCCAGGTCACTATGTGAAAATGGAGGATGAGCACATCAATCCCCCTCTCCCCGCCCCATGAATGCCTCACTGAGGCACTCATGAGGTTGATTTCCCCTGGCCTACCTCACCTCTGGAGGACTTAGTCCCCACACCCCCATTAGGGGAGGTCTGCCCAGTCTCCAGAGCCAGGGGAGGGGGCGAATGTGGAAAGTGACACACACACACACACACACACACACACACACCCCACCCCCATGTTCCCCTTCCCTCTCATACCCTCTGCGTTTTCAGGATGGTCCCAACTCATGCACTCAATGCCTTTCTTGTTTTTTGTAGGGAACAAGGGCAGGAGTGCTGCAGGGCAGCTCATGCTGCCTGTTGGTTCACCCCAGCAACCCCTCAACCTCGCTTTACCTAGTGCTCACTGGGCTGGCCCTTCCTCCCTCCACCCTCCTCTCTCCATGAGAATTGACCATCCAAGGCTGTGGTGGCCAGACCCAGCTTCTACCCAGGACCTTAAACTGCAGCTGCTAGTGACCCCATCCCTGCCTGGTCAGTGTTCACCAAGGAGAGGACACTGAGGAAATGTGAGGGACTGCACAGGTGTCAGTCCGCTGACAAGGAGTCCTTCTGACCGTGGCCCTGCTTGTCCTTGCCATCCCTCGGTCCTGAGAGCTGCGACCAGACCCTAGGATCTTATTTCTTCCTCAGCCCAAGGGTAACCCACCCCAGGGCATCAGCTGCCACCGCCATAGCCCCCATGGTACCCAGGACCTGCTAGGCAGACCCCCATCAGCCCCACTTTGTTCCACCTGGCACCCCATCAGCATCCCTCCTCCCTTCCTGGTGGTGAAGTGCCGTGCTATGTGAGCATCCTCTGTGTGCACAGGGGGCCTCTGAGCAGGGGTCCCAGCAGGGACACCAGCCTCCATCATGTGTGCCGTTAATGCTGTAAGAGTTGAAGTGTGGGTTTTTTGCTATGTGGTAAATGCGAGATGTCAGCTAATAAGATTGTCCATAAGGCAGCAGTACATGATCCGTTTTCTTTTCCCAAAGTAAGAAGGTTTGTTAGAAGAAGCAAAAGGCTGGCACTCAGTAGCAAACCCCAGGATGACAGGGGTCACAGTGGCACTTGCTCTGGTTGGGACCAGTACTTCGCACAGCTGACTCTGTTAGAAGGCCTCAGCCTTCACCTAGTGACTGCTGTTTCCACTCTCTGGTGAGGCGGCTGCTATGAGTCAGAATTCACTCCGGGACTGTGAGGCTTTAGGAGTTTTTTTTTTAGTTTCTGAAACATGTTCCAACCAAAGATGAGGGCACCAGCAACCCCGCGGAGACGTGCTGCCCTGCCCCTTTTGTGCTTGTTCTCAGTTGGGACGCAGAGAACCTGCCAGGACTGTTCTCTACCTGCAAGAACCAGGAACTCTCTCGAGGGAGTAAATGCACGTCAGTGTGTAAATCTTTCGCCCCTTGGTTGCGGAGGAGAAGTGAATTCACAGCTGTGCAGGAAATGAGCTCCCTGGGCCAGGCTTGCCTGTGGTCGGAAGCAGAGCCTGGTCACTGCCGGCTGCTGACTGTCCGCCTTTCTCTCGGGTGCAGGTATGGGATGCTGCACTCCAACCCTGAGGACTACGCCTGGGGTCAGACGGAGCTTGATGCCATCGTAACCCAGGTGAGAGCTGCCCGTGGAGGGGTCTGCTCGTGGGCTCAGAGCTCCCAGGCCTCCTCTTTCCTTCTCATTTTTGAACTCCACTCAGCTTCCTCTGGTTCTTTGAGCGTGTGCGGGCTTCCTAGCACCCATGTGCCTCCTAGGCGCCATGGTCTTTACAGCAGAAGGAAGACGTCTTGTGGGAAACTGTCTAGTTTCATTTTGGCCTCTTGTTCAATCCTGTGAAGATCCTATTAAAAAATATCTCCCTCCTTTAAACAGGAGCGTCTCTTCGTGTGAGGAAGCAGGCTCTCTGCTAGATACCACCACGTCGGGGAGGAAGCAGAGGGAGAGAAAGGGAGCGGAGGAGCGGCTCCATGTCAAGGAGAAATGCTTCCATTTGTTTGTTTATTTTCATTTGATTGGTGTTTTATTTCCCGATGGGTTGCTGAGAACAGAAAGCATGTTGTTTATATCAGAGTTGTTATCAGTCATTTCCCTCTTATTTTGGCTTACCTTGTAAGGTGCCCCTGCCTAAGTCAGGGTCTTTTCAGTTGCCTCATCTACATGTAAAGCGGGGCAGTGACTCAGGAAGACTGAAGAACTAAGGCCTTTGCATTGTGTGGGTCAAGCATGTTGAGTGTGCCCTGGATCGCCGGAAGGGTGAGGAGCCCAGTGGTGCTGCGGGTTAAGCAGGGGGCTGCGAAGAACCAAGACCGTTGTTCACGCCGTGGCAACTCTGTGGGAGCAAGAGGGGCTGTCGGCTCCGGTAAAGCTGAATGGTCTTGGTAACCCCTCAGCAGCAGCTCCCATTCATCCTGTAGGGACCCGATGAGCCATGCTTGGCCAAGCAGAGAGTCCGTGGAAAAGAGGAAGATCCTCAGCAAGACGGATTGATGCCGTGTTGTGTCACGGGGTAGGGTTTGTTCTGTTGGTGATGGAGTTCCTGGGAGTCAGGCCCAGCTTGACGGTACCCAGCAACCACATGCTGAGTTACAAACTCACATCCCTTTCCTCCTCCCAGCAGAGTATTTTTTGGACCAGTTAAACGTTATTTTTATTAAGCTGTAGTTTTATTCACGCCATTGCCAAACCGTTTGCTGCTGTTGAAGTTGTTTATGCCCCAAGTTGTGCCCCTGGGTCAGTCTGGAGGTTTGTATCAATGTCAATTATGAGTGTTCTAGCAGCATGGCTCATGCTTGGCTTTTGTGGCAGGACAGGGGAAACCTATGCCACGGGGAACCTTGTGTCCCCTTTCCATGAGTGCCACTGTTTTTCTCATCTGGAGCATCTCCCTCTCCAGGGATACTGCAATAACCTGCTACTTGGTGGCTTCTGTGTTCGTCTGTGTACACTCGGGAAACAAATCCACAAAAACTCATATATAGGTAAAAGAGAGTTTTATATGAAGGATGAGTGTACAATAAGAAAGCATCCCAACCCAGTGCTGTCCAAGCCCATAAGTCCAACATTAGCCCATATGCCCGACACCGAGCTACAAAGGCCTCCTCAGTCTCAAAGAACACACACACTGCAGGAGGAAAGCTGACTCAGCGAATGTGTCAGCATCTCAGCGCTGGCAGGGGTCTCCACACGGCTGCTCCAGCATCCAGGGCTGCCTCAGGGGAGGTCCAGGTGGCTTCTCCTCGGGTGTCTCGCGGGAAGTGAGCCTTGCCAGCTGAAGCAGGGAACCGGCTCAGACAGCTGCACCCTGGTCCAACCATCAGTGCAAGAGACTCGAGAACTAGAAAGGCGAGGCTCACCGAGCCATTCACTGCTCCTCTCTCCAATCAGTCCCACACGTGTGTTTGGGATGGGTTGGCACAATAAGCCTTAACGGTCTCGGCTTCTTCAGCAGCTTCTTTTTATCTCCCTGTAGCTTTTAGGCCAACTGGAAAACACAGGGCCGCCCCCTGCTGAGAAGGAAAAGATCTCATCTCTCCCCACAGTGGCAGTGACTCAGGAACAAGTTGGTAGGTTCATTTTACACGTATTATTCCATCTTATGTCACCTTCTGACCGCAATTCAAAGCCCCAGCACCGGCCTCTACAAAGGGTCTTGCGGTGAAGCTATGCCATCCATGGATTTCTGGAGCCCCCCCTTGTTTAAAAGGAACTAATTACCAAAAGCAAAACTTGTCAAACAATTAGAGCACAGTGTGAGAGATGATGTAGACCAGGCGCATAGACCTGAGGGGAAGGTCAGGAAGGTGTGAACGTGGCACATGTGCCATTTGCCAGGGACTGTTGGGTGCATCAGACAGAGAAGGTCTCTTAGTGTATTTGTAAGCATTGATACATTTAGTGAGGGGACATTATTTTGGACGGGAGGTGTTTTAACCCCTCCCCCCACCCTAGCGTGCGCACATACATACATACATACATACATACATACATACATACACACATTCAGGTTTAGAACCAGACGAGATTTTTAAAAACAAGCCGGGCGGGCGGTCCTAGGGAGGTCCGGTCAAAAGATGATAGTAAAGTCATAGAAAATATGAGACACAGAAATAATGGAGTCAGACACATTTCATGGTAGCATGCTCACCTCCTGGACGACCATGGTGTCATCAGCCAGGCCCATGCACA
Source organism: Nesogale talazaci (assembly GCA_004026705.1). Taxonomy (NCBI): domain Eukaryota; kingdom Metazoa; phylum Chordata; class Mammalia; order Afrosoricida; family Tenrecidae; genus Nesogale; species Nesogale talazaci. The sequence continues at coordinate 6,675 of PVJH01039232.1, forward strand.
GGGTGGGCAGAAAGCTGGGAGCTGAAGAGAGAGAGCCTGGGGAGCTCCAGAGGGAGGGAATTCATTGCTAACCAAGGTGTAAATCTGCCTCGTAGGATGATTACAGGGAACCACCTGACACAGGAAGGGGCTATACAATAGGCATCCACATCGCAGGAAAGGGATGTGCAGTAGGCATAAGCATAGCAGGAAGGGGAGGAACTAGGGGTACACATGTGACAAGAAAGACAGACCCTAGATTGATGATGGCGGCCTAACCTCTGATCATCCATGGGTGGCCTTGACCTTCCTGGCCTCCCACCAGGAAGTAGTCTACTACTGGCCTTATCAGAAGGGGCTGGGCCCTTCCTAGGGTGGGACAGACCCTACAGCCTGGCTGCTCTAGATGGCTGATAACCCTTAGGGAGAATAGCCCTGACCTACTTCAGTTGACCTCCACGTGTATAGTCATGTGCCACATGTAGCAAGCAGCTAAGCATGGCATATATTTGGGGGAGACAACCTGGGTGAAAGCTCTCTGTTTCCCACAACCCGCCACATGGACATGGTGTCTGCAGTCGGTATCAGGAGACCTCAGGTTGGAGACTTTGTTAGGGTGGCGTCTGGTTTGGTGAGGCGGGGGAGGTAAGACAAAGGAGCCTCGGTGGTGGTGGTGGTGGTGAAGCACTTGGCTGCGAACTGAAACGTCAGTGGGGAGAGGCCAGCAGCTGCTAGGAAGGAGAGAGCTGTGGGGGCTGCTTTCACACAGTCCACAGCCTTGGGAACCTGCGACAGCTCGGCAGTGCTCGGCAGGCTCGCTCTGAGTCGGAATCAGCTCGACAGCAATGGGTTTTGTTTGGGGCCAGGGGCAGGGGAATGGCTACCTAGGGAGAGTAGAGTGGTAGACTCTTCTTAATATAGGATCTCAGAAGAAGGTAAAACTAATGTGTGAGGTAGTCTGTGAATCTTGTCGGTTCTCAAACAGGAGCGAGGGATGCACCTGGTCTGTAGGAGTGGGTGACCTGGAGGCAGCGTGTGAACTCGATGGGCTGGGGGAGAGGGCAGCTGTAGGGATGTAGGAGGCTCTTGATGTACAGTCTTGATTTAGCACCCCCAGGGGCAGTGAGTCAGAACGGGCTCCCTGGCAGTGTGGTAATCTTTGGTGGGCAGCAGTCCAGGTGGAGGTCATGCGAGCAGAGAGCAAAGGGTGTCTCAGAAGGCCCTCTTACACACAGGCTTCTGTCTCCGGTGGTGCGGTTGCATGAAGAAAGGGAGAGGGTTCAGAAAAGAGCTGTCCGATTTGACACCAAAGTAGCAGCCCAGGTGGCACTTGCACCACAGCTCCTGCTCCACGGGCGAGTTGTGAGAAAGAAGGTCTGGAAGGGACATGCTATCACAGGTGGTAAAGCGGAGGGACAGGGAGGAAGGGGAAGACCTTCGACAAATGGGTGGACACAAGACGGGCTCAGAACAGCAGCAGTCATGAGGAGGCACAGCGTCTGATCTGTGGTATGTCTGGCCAGCGTGGGTCGGCGCCTCACAGTTACGACAGAGGAGCGTATGTCTGCAGGGCTGAATGCTTGGGGCCTGGGAAGCTCTTTGCGGAGGACTAGGCCTGAGAAGGCAGGCTGGAAGGAGGGGAGAGGTGAGTGGGGTCGGAGAGGAAGGTGGGAACCCAATGCAGTGATAGTGCTCACTCTATCTAGTGGGCTCTCCTCCAGCCAGTGGGGAGACAGGCTAGCAGATGCCATTAGCCAAGCTCCAGAAACCCCAACCTTGTGGCAGCTGGACACGCCCAGGTGGCCATTTCCTCTGGAAGGAGGCGGCTTCCTGTTTCTAGCCCTGGAACCTGGGTTTTGCAGTTCTGCAGCACCACCTCCTGGTACCGCTCTTGACTAGCAACTTGTACAGAAGGGCAGCCATGCCGAAAGGGAAGGGGTCATTTGGAAAAGCGGAGGGTGAAACTGGTCTGAGACCCTGAAAGGAGTTCTTTGGTTTGATTGACCACCTGCCGGTGTTTTCCAAAAGGAAACTGGCTGTCAGAGGCTCGAACAACATTTAAGAAAACCTTTTTTATGGTTTATTTAAAAGGTAGTGTAAATAAAGGTAGTTTAAGTTCCAATTTATTCCTTCCAACTTGTTAAATGGGAAAGTAGGCCATATATTATTCCTGCAGAGGCCCCATTTATCATTCCTCCTTTTCCTACTCCTGTCTGCCCCTTCTCCACCTCCATTTTGAACTAAAATTCATGCATTTCATTTGGTTATTATCGTGCTGCCCCTCCCGTACCACCACCCCCTCCCCCACATACACACTTGGATACACATTTGTTTTCACCTTCTGTCTTTCTTTATGCGGTTGTTGGGCTGTTAGACCGTGTGTGTGTGTGTGTGTGTGTGTGTGTGTGTGTGTGTGTGTTGTTAGCTTGTTTATTCCAAAAGGCATTTTGTCCTCTAACAGATATGGGCCTGGAGTGTCCAGTGTGTAAAGAAGATTACACAGTAGAAGAGGAAGTCCGGCAGTTACCCTGCAACCATTTCTTCCACAGCAGCTGTATTGTGCCGTGGTTAGAATTGGTGAGTAACCAGCTTCCGTTTGTGAAGGGCCATCTCACTCAGTCTCTGAGAGGAGGGTGGGTCAGGGTGAAGATGCAGCTTGCAGGTCACCGGGAATTAGCACCTCGGGTTTCAGCTCTGGAAACGTCATTTGTGCTACACTGGCATAACTGCAGTAGGAACACAGGTGCTTGCAAAGTGGAAACAATTTACTACCTGTCTGCCCCTTTACAGAAAAGGTCGGTTGCCCCTAGCTTTAGCCCAGAAGAAAGGTGGTGGGGCAGTTGGTAACTCTGTTATTACTATTTTTTCAGACTAGTATCTGACTCTCTTTTCTGTATCTAGACCAGAGGTTGGCGAAGTACAGCCCACCGCCCAAGTCCTCATCACTTTAATTTGTTTTATTGAACACATACTAGACCAAACTTGTCATCTAACAGCTTCCAGCTCAGGGCAGCCCCCTGGTTTCAGAGTAGGACCGAGCTGCAGTGAGTGTTCTTGGTCCTCAGCTTAATGGAAGCAGATCACCACGCTTTTCCTCTTCAGCTCCCTCTAGGTGGGTTCATCCCACCAACCACCTTGTTAAGAGTCAAACGCGATCTGTTTGTGCTCTGAAGGTCCCTCCTTTCTTCAGATTGTCCGTGACTCAGGATGACTGCAGTGTCACTGTTGCCCACAAAGCATGAGGCATTTGCTCTCGGTCCCTTTACAGAGAAGGTTTGTTGACCATAGCTGGCTCTAGACCATCTGGCAGGTGGTGGGCAGTTATGCTAGCTGTAATTAGGTTGCCGACCCAAAACTTCCACGCCCCAGCTCAGAGACAGACGCCCTGATGTGCCTCACATTGGAGCCCCATGTGCGTTGCATCAGGATACGGAGCCTCTGCCCTTTCTTAGTTGCTAAATCACCATTTTTGATGTGGCCTCCCTTAGGAGGCGTTAAGCATTAAGGACGCTCTCTTTCTCAGACCAGGCCATTGACAGGCACTGGTATCTTTGTGTTTCAGCATGACACGTGTCCTGTGTGTAGGAAGAGCTTAAACGGTGAGGACTCTACTCGGCAAACCCAGAGCGCGGAGGCCTCTGCAAGCAACAGATTTAGCAGTGACAGCCAGCTACACGACCGATGGACTTTCTGAAGCTGAGAACGCCCCTGAGCCAGGCCTGCCAGGCCACCGCTGTACATTGTATTCAAACTAAACATGTTAGGCGATTTAGGAATCTCTTAAGAAACTCTAACCCGTAATATTAACACCATGAGTGTTTTTTCTCTCCAAATTCAAGTCTACAGATGAAATTGTATGTATATACAACCAAACGCCTCTTATGCCTGATTTCAGAGTGATACTTTTGTAAGTGTGACACTTAATTCTATGGGCCTGCCTATTCCCTGAAGAATAGAACCAGTTCTTCCAAGTCTAGTGAGGGGCCTGCCTTCTGTCGGGCTGCCTTGTTAGGGAGGTTTCAACCTCCTCCTCCAATCTGTCCAAAATACCTTTAGTGTAGTGCAGAAAGTACAGGGGAATCAGAGGTTTGTCTTAATTATGTAAAAGCAGCACCTCTCAGCCACATTAAGAGTGAGATGAGGTCAAATTGATTGAGGAATCTGAGACTTAAGATTTTGTTTCATTGTGGTCTTCACAGAGCAAATCAAAGAAAAATTAAAATGGGAAGGAGAAAGTGATTTATCATTGTACTCTTTGGTTTGCACATTGTACTCTTTAAGGGGCATTTCAGGAGATAAAGTTTCTCAGAAGACCAATATAACATGTCTTAAAAGTCCTAGGAAGTAGGAACCTGTTTCCTTGTTTTGGAAGGAGTTGGGCAAGCTGCAGGCACAGCGGGACAGCTGTTTGAAATAATCTGAGGTTTTTTTTTTGTTGTTATTAAATGACCCCCATACTTTTGTCTGTCCTGTGGACCTTAAAATAATCTCCCTCACATAAATAGAATTACTTCCTTACCACTTTCACAGCTAGTTTACGACTTTTGGTGATTTATTGGTCTTCAGGAATCAGAGTGTTTGTCATGTCACCTCATCTTAATTTTTAAGTTCGTTTTTCATCTCTGAAACCTTCCCCTTCTCCTTACTTGTGACTGCACTTGGAATCAAACTGGTGAAAGTCTTCGTGCTCCGAACAACTCGGCCGAGGGCAGCGGAGCTCGTGCACCACATGACAAGTCAGGAGCATGTCAGTGTGTGCAGTTGAGCACACGGAGGCCAAGAGCACTGTTGGAACTCAGTGGTCAGGCGGAGTGGTGCAGTCGCCAACAGCGGATGGTTTACCTACAAGGGCACTAGCGATGCACAGCCCTGTACGGCCTCCACAGCCCTTCGTGATTCGGGGTGATCAGAATCCACAGGGCCTCTCGCTAGGGAGTATGTTTCTTGGCTGAGAGGTCTCTTTCAGTTTCTCTTGCCCATCAGACACTGATTCGAGTAGGGGAGGGAAGAAGCCTGGGACCAGAAGATATGTTCAGGTTGAGTCTAGAGGGCATAAAAGACATCTCCTCATAAGCTGCTCACCTACGACTCTGGGGACAGATTGTTCCCTTGGGAAATGTGCCCTATTTACCATGGCTTTCCCCCAAATTATGTTATCCTGGGAAATGTTGTCTGTGTGCCATTGTTTGGAGATGTCAGAACAGGCCATTGCATTTTACTTGTGTGAGAAGGAGCCCTGGTGGCCAAGTGGGAAGTGCATTGGGTTTCTGAACACAAGGTCAGCAGTTTCAAACCACCAGCCCCCATCCCCCTCGGGAGAAAGATGAGGCTTTGTACTCCTGTAAAGAGTTAGGGTCTTAAAAACCCACAGGGGCAGTTCTGTCTCCTGACCCATAGGGGCGCTATGACTCAATGACAGTGAGTTTGAGAGTTTCAGTTTTGAGAGGAGCAAGGAAAGATCTGGGTCGTTTCACTAAGGGGTAGAAACAAAATGCTGGGTAGGGTTTTGCTTTTTCAAGACTCAGAATAGCAAAGCGCCTCAGACCGGAAATACTCTTCACTCCCTTTGCTGGGCTAGTTAGAGGACAGGAGGCTCATTTTGCTGTTGCCCAGATTCCCCACCCCCCACCCCTTAACCTTGCCAAGTGCACAACAACGTGCCTCTGAGAAATGTCAGACTTGGCTTCAAGATCCCAGTACTAGGGCTGAACAGGGAAGGAAATCTCTGAGCGGAGGGTCATTCTGCTGTAAGTATCATGCCCAGTTCTCTCTCCTTACTGAAATTAACCTAGAAATCTGAGATGCTGCCGCCATTTCTGAAAAGAAGTAAGGTCATCAGGCATGGCTGGGATCAAGACACTTTCTAAGAAGAGCTTGCTCTTCACTCCTTCCTCCCTGGCTTGGATAGAGTGTCCAAGGCAGAGGCTCGAACCTGCCTTGTTCAGGTGTTCTTTTTGGTTCCTTTATAATTTTTTTTTTAACAGCTGGAAGGTTTACAAACTTGGTAATATATAAACATTGTAGCGTGAAGGGTGAGGCACTTCAGCTCTCCCTCATCGTCCAAGAGAAATATGTTGTAGTTTTAGATATCGAATCCTTGGTGTGAACTTTAAACCCTTACATTCACATTAAATATCCTGCCTTACAGATGCTGAGCTGAGTTGATTGTTTTCTTTCTTTCTTTTTTTTTTTTTTGAGTTGATTGTTTTCTTATTCTTGAATGCCTTTCTCTCTCTCTCTTTTTTTTTTTTTTTTTGTCTTCTTGCTTTCCCCCAAGGGGCAGAGGCTATTTGGTTAGCACATAATTGGGAAAGACTTCCTAGACGCGGACAGGCTGGGAGGTGGAGAGGTTGCCTGTGTCCATAGATGCCTTGCTGGCCTCCCAGTGACAGGGCTTCTCAGGTAGTTGCCAGGTGGGCCAATTGAACCTTTTTAATGAGGGCCAGTTCTGTCTGCACAGAATGGGGGTGGGGGATAGGAAGGTCAGAATAGTGGAAACTTGGCTGATATCTCTGGCATTTTTTAAATCTCTGAACTCTCTAAATTTATGGGCCGAGAAGATAATCTTGACAGTGAATAGAACACTTCCCTCCACGTGTTCATGGCCAATTCTCTGGAAAAGCTGGAGCATCCAGAATGCTGTTTGTTCCTATTGCTATATAACTCCTTGAAGGGCTGAGCCCCGGTGGCGGCGTCGTGGTTGTGCGCGGGACTGCGGCCCACTGGGACAGAGGTTCAATTCCAGCAGTGGGGCTGGGCCTCCTACTCCCACCACCATAGAGCAGTGATGCCCACAAACAAACAAACAAACAAAAAATTAAAAAAATAACTCCTTGATAAGTTCCTCACATGATTTGATTTTATAAAAAGAAAAACCAATGCAAGGATGGCTCTGAGCTAAGCGACTTGCTTCTTACCACGATCAAGTGGTTCCTGGCCCCCTATGCCAGAAGACAAAGTAGAACTGCCCTGTGGGCTTCCGAGACTAAGGTTGATGGGAATGGAAAGTCTCTTATGCTCCCAACAGCTTGCTTACCTTTTTACATTTTAATTGTCAATATTTCTTGTCTAAGCATTGAGCAATGCTTTTGTAGGTTTTTGTTAAAATAATTGGTTCTCAAAGTTTCAGAAAGGAGATTTTTTGAAAAAGAACTGGTTTTGGGGCTGAGCCCCGGTGGCGTAGTGGTTGTGCGCGGGACTGCGGCCCACTGGGATGGAGGTTCGATTCCAGCTCCACGGAGCAAAGGCTAGGCCTCCTACTCCCACCACCTGAGGGCAGTGATGCCCCCCCAAAAAACAAAACAAAATAAAACAAACAAGCAAACAAACAAAAAAAGAACTTGTTTTTGTCCTAAACAAATCTCTTAATGGGGGAAAAATTCATATCTGTCTCTATATTAGACACACACACATTTATATACATGAGGCAGCTTCAAAAAATTCATAGAAAATTTTCACTATCTTTTGATTCAGTTTTTCAATGAACTTTTAGAAACCCCTTATATTTTACACACACAGACCCCACCACCCACCCTCCTCCCCCCGGAAGAAGCTGAGCTGGGGTGAGGAGCAGATGACCAGCCAAGGCCAGGAGCGAGGTCAGAGGCTCTTGCCTGCCTGCACATCCTGAGTTTCCTGTTCCATTGGCATCGGCAGGCACCCTGTTTTGGGGTCTGTGACCAAGGAATGCACAGGAGGTAAAAGTTAAGCCAGCTATTTCCAGGCATCAAGAATAAAGGGCTTTAAGGCCAGGGTGTTGACCTGTGTTATAAACGGTTGGACTCAGATTACATTGCTGTTGAATTTTTAAGATTTTCTTGATACATAATGGTACGAGGTTGACCCCGTTCAGGACCCCATTGTGCATGCTTCACTTTCTCTTGCCTGGAAACCCAGGTGCTGTTTCTTCGAGGGATACAAGGTCAATGCGTCAGTCTTCACAGAAAAGGGAACCAGGAGGGCAGCACTGAGAAGTTGGTGGCTGGAGCTGGTCTAGGCAGGCTTGACATCGGTGAAGGGAGACCGATTTTAAGAGGAGGAGGAGGAGGAAGGGCAGGTCTGCTGATCAGCCCGTGGGAGCTTCAGGGAAAGCCTCTTGCTAGAGAAACGAGTCTGGGTTACGAGAGTCAAGCAGTGGCGTGGGGTTTGCAGGCCGGGGAAACCCAAACCCAAACCAGCCCCGCTGCCATGGAGTCATCTCCAACTCAGAGAACCCGAGACGGGAAATCTTTTCAGGGGGGTGATCTTGCAGCATTTGATGAACAGCCCGACACTTAAATTGCCATGCCATCACAACGCGAGGGGTGGGAGGCGGGGAGACAAAGAGGACGATGCTCTTCCTGAGAGTTCTTAAACGAGTCCCCTTGGCCCCTCTGATGCAGGGAGGTGTGGGGAAGCACTGGTGATGTAAAAGAAGCCTATCACACACATCTATTTTGTTGGGGGAGTTTTAGCTTGAGATGTCGGCTGTTCCATGACTGTAAAATAGAATGTTGGGAATAAAGTGTTCAGTTGGAGATCATTCCTAGGCTCCAAATAGAACCTGTGTGTCTGATCCAAAGGTCATTATGAAGCTTTGCTCTGCCAGAGACCAGAGGAATTACTTGCAAGCAGTCAGCTCTAAGCCCTTCTACAGAGGAGGCTGCTGTTGTATTGCCAAATTGCACCTGGACCAGCATCCACAGGGATGAAGCCTGTCTGTTGCCTTTCCTCTTTCAGCCGGAACATTGAGCTTTGTGGGTCTATGCTTTTTCTAATAAGAACTCCCCTTTTTAAGGTCTAAAAATGATTGGACTCGGAACAAAACGCTGACAACATGTGTAGTACCTTATTACACATTACAAAAAAGCTGCTATGATTCCAGTAGTGCTTTTAAGCCAGTTTGTCTTACAATAAGTCACACCAGCATCCACATTTGCAGAAATACAGTGTGTACATGTACCTGTCTAACATATTATTTATTCAGATGAAAGGTAATGTTATACAGACCCCTGGTAATGGTCTGCAGAGGTTCAAAACCCAGGAGCTGCGAGTCACTTATGCAGACTGGGCGTGAGACTGTCCAGAAAACTGCCTGCTGGAGCATGGGAATCTGTAGGCTTATTTTAAATCAGTGCGATCAGTACGTTTTGGAATAGAAGTATTTCAAATGTTGAACCAAGTGAATCTTGAGCTAAGCAAACTAAATAAAATACGTTCCTTGGAAGCAGGGTTTTTGACTTCTGGTGGCGTTTATTCTGCTTGGTTCAAGTCAGAGCGAAGAGTCTACTGCTCTTACCTTTCTCATGAAGCGTGGCAGTGATCGCACCGGGCCCTTGACACAACGAGAGCTTGATCGGTGGACTGGAAACCGCTGCCGCGGCCGGGTCTGTCTTTTGTGTTGCACCTTGCAGTGTCTTTATAAGTTGCTATTTCAGGGTTGCCAAAGACAGCTCTACCTGTGTGAGCTTGAAGTTCAATTGTAAACCACAAACTAGCAAGCGTCACACATGTACACAGACAGCCCTAGGTGGGCGGGAAGGTGGTGTAGTGGAGAAAGCCAGCACTCTAATGGTTTCAAAGTCCAGTCATTCAGTCCTCAGAACAATCCTCAGATGCAGACGTTCCAATAGTTAGTGTCCTGCTTTACAGAAACGACCTCTCAGTTTCATTTGCCTAAGCTCGTGGGACTGCTGGGCCCCAAAGCAAGGTTTGCACTGTGTGCCCAGTGTTTTTCTCCTTGTCATTGGACACAACGTCCTAATTCCTTAGCTTGAGGTTCAAGGCCATCCTCGTGACCTTCCCAGCCTCTCTTGCCCCACACCTTAGTTCCTCTATTTGGCAGGTCTGAGCTAAGGGTTACAAGTAAGTTTTCTGGCTTTTTCAGTTGTTTGCATTTTCACTCTGGCTCAATCCTCTATTGCCTTCTTTCAGGCATCCCCTGCCCTCTTTC
>PVJH01039233.1:0-16661 GCA_004026705.1 Nesogale talazaci
CCACTAGAGCAGTGGTTCTCCACCTTCCTCATGCTGCAGCCCTTTCATACACTTCCTCATGTTGTGGTGACTCCCACCCCCAGCCATAAAATTATTTTCGTTGCTACTTCATAACTTTACCTTTACTACTGATATGATTCAGGCAACCCCTGTGAAAGGGTCATTTGACACCCCCAAAAGAGTCCCGGCCCACAGGTTGAGGACAGCTGCTCTTGTATGGACAAACTCCCTTTCCCTCTGATTTCTAGTTGGGTTTGTCCAGTGGGAGGAGCTGGCAGGAAATGAGGAGGTAGCAGAAAGAATAAGTTTCAGAATTTGCCTTCCCAATTCTCTTGTCCTAGTAGGCCTCTATTGGGTGTGTGTGTGTGTGTGTGTGTGTGTGTGTGTGTGTGTGTGTAGTCTGTCAGCTACACTTCTTTTTTTCCCCCCTCATCACTGCCCTGGTGGGAGTAGAAAGCGCAGCCTTGCTCCTGGAGAGCTGCTGCTGGATTTGAACCGTCAACACTGTGGGCCGCAGTCCCACACACAACCACGGCGCCACCAGGGCTCAGCTCTCCTACACTTCTTTCTGGGTTCTGGCCACTCCCTCCTTCAGCCCTTCTAGGTGTGGTGGTTTCTACTTTTGCTAGCCTGGGGTTTGTCACTGTCCCTTGTGTTTCCCTTAACCTTCTCTACACTTCATAAATAATGTCTTTTAGAGCTCTCTCAATTATCCCATTATGTGTATTAACAATTCCCTGCCAGGAGCCTGAATAATATATCTACTCCCTCCTGTGACACACACTCAGATCTGATTTTCTCATTTCACTAATCAAAGTGCTGGAAGATATACACATAAATATATCTTTTGTTTTCTTTTCAAACCCAAGTGCCTATCAGTTGAATTAGATGAAGATAATCTTTTAAAATAAGTTAGTAGGAGGAATCCTTGAGGATTCAGAATATATTTTGGATAGTGTTGGCCACATCCTTTTCAGTCATGACCATGAACCCTAATCTACAGAGCTCCGAAAGACCAGGAAGTTTGAGCTCTATTTCAGACCTGGAGGAAGACAGGGGTATATTTATTACTGACTTTTAAAAAATCCACCACCTTATTCTGAGGCAAACACTACGTAGATGCTAAGAAAAAATGATCCATAAGAACAACACAAAAGTGATAAATATTGCTCTCACTTTTCCCAATAGACTAGTGTCTTTTTCAAGAGTACTACAACTCTTGAAGGGTTAAAATTGAGATGCTTAGAAAACTTTTTTTTAATACAGATATAAATGATGTCTGAAGGCTCATAATTTTTTTATGAAAGGCTTCCTTGCTCCAAGAGCTGTTATTCTCATCTGCTGCTGATTGATGGGTAATTACCTCTCACATTCGAACAGATGTCTTAGCCATATTTGCCACCTGCAACAAAATCCTCCTCACATAAAACTTTTATTAATACAGCAATGTATCCACTGACATATGTACTGTACTCTGCTTTTAGAAAAAGGCAACACATCCTATGGATGCAAGTCCAGGATCAGAGTATGTCAAAAAGAAAAAGAATTAGTTGGCCTTACAGGTTCAACCCCCTTCTTACAACTACAGTTGGAACCACAGGATTACTGATGGTCACCATGATGTACCCAGAAACTGCATTATCTTCAGTCTTAAAAATTGTCTCACGTGTTCAATATTAACTACCTTTCTTCTATGTGCCAAGTTTTCCTCTGGGTTTTATGGGGATTGAAGAAAAATGACACATAACTGCCAAACACACCCCCTGAGAAGTTTACAATATAGTAGGGACAAGGATGAAAATTATTCAAATTACACAACTCCACAAGAGAAAGAGCTAACAATCTGTTCCCATAAAAATGACAGCCTAACCTGGATAGTGCTACTCTGCTGCATGGGTTAAGAGCACCCAACACCACCTCAACTGGCCAGCCAGCTGAGATGGGTGAATCTTGTGCATGACTCACTTGACAACTCTTCCCTCGACTTCCATGAGTGCAGCTTGAAGCTGGTTTTATTGTATTTTAGCACCTCCATCACCCAGCTGCCTTCAAATCTGTATCCCAACAATAGTTCAGGTACTCAAAATCGAACCAAACTTGCTGCCATCGAGTCAACGCTGACTCAGCGATCTCCCTGTGGGTTTAGACGGGAACTCTTACGGGAAGACCCAGTCTTTCTCTCCTGAGCCGATGGCGGTTTCCAACAGCTGACCATGCGATTGCAGCCCAGCAAGTGACCACTACTACACCTTTGCCGTCCTAGATACCTCATATTCCATCCTCATGCAATTCATGAGTATAAGTAACATTAAACTCTCCCTTGTTCCGGTTATCTATTTACAAATTTATATTTTGTTTGGAGCCCAGTGTTCGGATTTATTAAAAATAGCTCGAATTCTATCATTCACTTCTACTTTCCCTCAACTTTGGGTCACCCGAAGTTTCAACTTGCCGTTGCCTTTCACATCAGAAATTTCAGCACATTGTGAAGATTTCAAAACATTATTGCACACCTAGACTCCAAACTCATTGCTGTAGTTGGGTTAAAGTAGCCCTATGGGCTAGGGGAGAACTGCCCCTGTGGGTTTCTGAGTAGGCAGTGAGGGACTAGGCAGCCTCATCTTTATCCCTCACAGCAGCCAGTGGTTTCAAACTGTTGACCCTGTGGTTAGCAGACCAATACATAATCTACTGCAGAACCAGGGCTCCTCTATGTGATCAGTTCATCATCATAAAGTCTCAGGGGATTGGTTTTCTCCTTTCCTACTGGAGCTCAGAGCAAGGAAAGGACTGACGGATGAAATGCCAAAGTAGGACAAAGATACTTGTTTTCAATGAATGCCTGGTGCGCTTTCTTTAAAATATTGTGTTTTTTAAAAGGGAGTGGCTCTTGTCACTTGTTTAAAATTTTAAATGAGTTAAAAACATTAATATCGCAATAAACCAAACATGTAGATTAAGTGAATGTTTCCCTTACACCGCTGGTTTTCACTTCAGCTACAATCTCTTCTTCAAACGTATTCACTCAATTAAGTTTGGAGTGTCTTCATCCACTTCATTTCTGGAGTTAGTTAATTTTCAGGGGTATAATATTGTACTTATTTTTCTAAATGTATTGTTTCACTTAATAAGCTCTTTCCATGTGAGCATTTACACATTTGCTTACTCATACTATTTTTCTGCAGGACACTGTCAATCATTTTGTTGACTTTTATGGACAGTTTCCAGATTGCTTGACTTAAAAACCACTGCAAAGGATAGTGTGCAAAGGTCTGTAAACTTGTTAAGTGGGTGTGAAATTGGTGCTTGAGAGGAATATGCATATAAATTCTTGATAAACTAATAGAAAATTGTCTTCAAAATGCTTAACAATTTATGTTCCCACCAATGTATAGGATACAATTTCATCATATTTTCAATAATATTGGTTAATACAAATGGTCTTTATTTTTATTAATCTGAACTACTCCAATTATTAATGAGTTTGACCCTCTTGTATTTCATCTTCAACATCAGTCTTTTTCATATTATCCTTTCTATTATGCCCTATTTTCCAGCATCTGGGAAGAAAAAACATGTGGAATTTGATAGGAACATGCATAGCACTACAAACAGCCTTGTAGACTTTTTCTATGATGGATCCACTAATAAGCATTTGAATTCAATTGTTTGGCCAGAAAGTAGTCTAGAAACTAGTTTTACAATGAGTCTATAAACTTAGCAACATTTCTCCATATTGTTAAAACAAATATTTTGAGCACCTTTGCAAAACATCTTGTGAGGGGGTGGGGAGAGGAACATTGTGCTTGATAGTCTATACTTCTTTTAATTAACTTTTAATCTTACCAGAAAATACTATGACATTTGTTTAACATGATGTCATGACTAGCTCAGGTGTGACTCTAGTATGCATTTGTGATAGTTAGGTTTATTGTGCTAACTAGGCTTCCATAGGAATGTGTGGATGGAGTTTAATCAGGTCTCAGCATGATTGGACAGTGACATGGCCAACCCTCTTCTCTCTCCATTGTTGACCCGTTCCACAGGTCATCAACGTGATGTCCCGGTTCGGAGGCCCGGAAACAAAGATGGGCAGGGGACTCAGAGAATGGAGACAAGACAGGAGCCTGATCAAGTCTCGTTTATTCAAAGAAAAGCCTCAAGTTATATAGGGTGTAGTGGGAGGGGGATTACACAGGTTAAGGAGATATCTGTTAATCTACTACTGCTGACTAAGTCAGTGTCAGCATACCCTGCAGGGTCCTAGATAAACCTAAAAGTCCTTGGTATTTAAGGCCAGTTCGGAATGCAAACACCACCTAATCAGAGCAAATTGCACCTGTGGCGGCAGAATGAAAATTTACAGAGCTCAGGCAATAAAGATTGAGACAATGGCCAGGCCTTAATGGCTGCAGACAGGCAAAATTATGGCCGGGTCTGTCGGGCCCCAGACACTTTGTGATCAAACTAGTGTGCTGTTGCTTGAGCTAATTCTTTTCCTCAACTGTATGCTGCACTACCTGTAGGCTGAGCCAACCTGAGTCATGTCACCTTGCCATGCATGGCTACAGCTTCAGGTTTCTTTGAGACCTGCTTTGCCATGTGGCTGGTGGATCCTGTCACCATGTGTCACTTGATAGAGATCGAGACCCCATTAGGGACTGTTTCGCTATGCTCCTGCCCTATTGACCGTTGCTCCCTCACTCCTGATAGCATAATGTTAGTCCAGGTTAACTAGAGAAACAACTCTGAGACATCATATGTATGTAAGAGAGAGCTATATATCAAAGAGCAATTGTATATTGAGAAAACATCCCAGCCCAGTCCAGATCAAGTCCATAAGTCTGATATTAGTCCATATGTTTGATACTAGGCCTTAAATTCCTCTTCAGAGTCTTGCAGCACATGGAATGCAGGAAGATCACAGACCAGTGAGTGAGAAGTCTTATCAATCCAGTGGTGGTGGAAGCATCTCAGCACTGTTGTGGGTCTCCATGGCTCCTCCAGCTCTCTGGGTGTCACTCCTCAACTGGAAGGAGAAGCAAAGAGAGAGAGAGGGTGACCCACATCTAGGGACAAAGAGAGGAAGTTGCCAGCATCTTCAAGAGAAGGGCATGTCCACAAGGAGGCATCATCAGCTAGACTCCAACTCCTAGACTTACTTATCAAGTTGACAAGAAGTTATGCCACTACCACAGCTTTCTAGAATTTTGCAGAAAGTGATGTTAAGCTTACTCTGTAGATTTCCCAATCCATGTTTTCTCCTTTTAGAAAATCTGTATATGCGCCTGGCTTCCTTTTCTGACATCTGACCCATTTTCTGCTTCTCTGATATAAAAAGCAGTGAGTCTTAGATCTATAATCCATCTCTCCCTCTCATACTGGATTCTCTCTTACTCTCCCCTCACTTAGATTATGCTTCCATTTGCTCTGGGAGATATCTGTTCTTTCCTTCACAGTTTGAAGATCATGTTCCTGGCGGGGTGGGGGTGGGGGTGGGGTAAAAAGCAGCAATTGAGTAGCTTTGCCTTGTCTTCGTTATCATTTAAAAGAATATTTCCTGTGCAGTCACCCTCTCTTTTCCATCCTCGTGTGTGTGTGTGTGTGTGTGTGTGTGTGTGTGTGTTTCAAAACCGTTGCTTTGGTCCTCATCACTTATCACTCCTCAGCTCATTTTGGATTTTTGCCTTCTGTCGCTTTCTTCTAGGGTTGTCGCTTTCCCTTGAACCCATCTTGGAGTGTCCTTTCTCTTATTCATTGTACATGTCACTTCAAAAGAGACTCATTAGAAAACTCCTTGTTGGATCATATTAGCTTCTGCAGGTAATTACTACACTCCAAAGTTAAATTTTCTGAATCTCTTTCGCACATAGCCATCTTTTTATTATCTCAGGTCTTGCTTCTATGAACTTTCTGAAACCAGTTTATGAAAATTAGGAAATATTTATCAAATATATGATTCAAATTACATATTTATATGCCTACCATCACCAAGATATTTTTTCCTTTTCCTTTTACATATTTCGTCATGGCATGATCCTATTTCTTTTACCTATACAAATATGAGGATGGGATCTCATTTGACATGTTTGTAGAAGTGACAGCTTATGTTATATAAACATCATCAATAAACTCTTTCTTGCTGGTTAGAATGGAGCCTGGAATGAGAACACTTATTTAATTCCTCCCTCTACCTTTTGAAAAATGAAATTGTCAGGAAGGGAAGCCAAGAATGTATTACATTCTAAAATTATTGTGTACAGATGTCTCAATAATTGAAGTCTGCCACCGATATCTTTCCTCTGACATTTTTATTATTTGATTTAGGAAATCAGCCTCCTGCTCTTCCATTTAGTCTGACAGCCCTCAAATGCTCCCACAAATGACCGTACTGGCTCCTTCTCATTTAATGCTTCCTTTCCCCGTATGCCATGGACTGTGCTTGTGGATTCCATAGATCTGCAGTTCTGATACCTAGTCCCACAATATGTACACTTGTACTGGATATATATTGAATAACGTACCATTCTATTGCTTCAACCAGTTCCCAGCATCTCATCTAGTAGCAACTAGGAGAGGACATCGATCTTTATGAATAAGGTCTCTGGTGGCGCAGTGAGTTAAGCATTCAGTGACCAGCTACAAGGTTGGTGGTTTTAAACTCACTCTGCAGAAGAAAGGTGAAACTGTGTGCTCCCACAAAGTTGGCAGCCTCAGAAACATTAAGGAACATTTCTGCTCAGTGTGAGAGCTCCCTACGAGTTGGAAATGAGTTGGAATTGATTTGGTGGCAGCGGGTGTGTTTTTTGTACATGCTGGGTGTGTCGGGCAGAGTTCTCTTAGAGAAATAAAACCAGGACATGAGTAATTCTCTTTATATATTTATATAGAGAGGAGGGTATAGAAGATAAAAAAGAAACAGCTATCTATAAAGCAGTACAAATTGCTCGGTGCAACTCACTTGTGTGAGCAGCTAGAAGACTGGCAGTCCTTCAAGTCTTGAGAGCCGCTGAGTGTCCTCTGTAGAGCAATCCAGGCTATCTGGTCACAGGCAGCAAACAGCAGAGCAGGTCACCAACAGTCAGCCAGATGACAGAGTCCAACAGTCCCCAGTTCAAGAGATGTATATCCCAGGAGCGTGGCGAAGTAGGGTTTGAAGGATCCTCAACTCACAGCAACACAGTCCACGATTAGGTGTCCCACGGGTAGTGTTGCTTGGAGGTCGAGGCACAGGACAAACAAAGCAGCTGGCTGGTCTGAAGATCCGAAAGCAAGAGAGCAAGGGCGAGGCTCGCCAAGCCTTGTCTATCTTCTCCACCCTTCAATTGATCGCGTGTGTTCATTGGCCATGTTAGCACCACAGGCTTACCTATAACACTGGGTGTCATTCTACCAGGTCCCGATTGCCCTTCTGGAATAAAGAGATTGCTATCCTGTTGCTGGGGGCTGCCAGTGCGGAGCTTCAGGATGATGCTCAGTAGGAAGACAGGAGATGATCTTCACTATCAGTTCATATAGGGATGACTTCGGCTGAAGAGAGCTGCCTCATTACCCAATGCCAGCTTCCTTCCAAGATGGCCTGCATCCAATGACTGAGGGCTGATAGTCCCTGCACCTCCAGCTGTCACCTGGAAGGTCCAGAGGAGAGACTCAATTCAGTCAGGAGAGTGGGTTACAAATAGCAAAGTCTATTTCTTGTCTGGTTGCAGACCAGTTGAGACTATACCATGCACCAGCCCAGAGCTCAGAGGCGAGTCCTTTTATAGACACGAGAAATGGGCTTGACCCCTCTGGAGGAGGGGGCGGAAAGCAGGCAGGGATCTTCTGGATGGATCAGCATCATACAAGCTCCAGATAGCCATCTTTGGGTCATCATGACTCATGGCTAACTGATTCTTTCATGGTTGTCACTGTCTTTGGTTTGCTTATTTCTGTCAAAGGCACATGCTTTCCTGCTTGTGGAAAACTTTTTACAGTCTTGGGGGAGAACTTTATAGGGTGGGCCGAGTGCAAATGTGGAGAAATTCAGTTCTTAGCAGACTCTCTTAAGCCTTATATCACCTCAGTGCAGTGGTTCTCAACCTTCCTAATGCTGCCACCCTTTCATAGAGTTCGTTGGGCTGTGGTGACCCCCAACCATAAAAATATTTTTGTTGATACTTCACAACTGTAGTTTTGCTACTGTTATGAATCATCATATAAATATCTGATATGTGGGATGTATTTTCATTGTTCCAAATTGAACATAATTAAACCTAATTAAAGCATAGTGATTAATCACCAAACAGTATGTAATTATATATTGCGAAATATTTATGTGTTTTCCAATGGTCTTAGGTGACTGAGGGACTAACCCACAGATTGAGAACTGTTGTCCTCGAGGCTATGAGACAGCATTGGTTTTACCAGGGCTGTGACCAACAAGAGATGTTTGGTATGAAGGCAGAAGACCCCAAGGATGCTCTCTTTGATCAAGTTGGAGGATGGCAGCATTTCCCAGCAGGAGGTCTTGTCACCTCTTAGCATTCCTTCTCCTAAGAGGGTGGCTGCCATCATGCATGACAAACATTTGGTTATCAACTCAGGCAGAAAGAGAATCAGTACTTAGCTCCAGGTCCTACAACGTTTTTCTCAGAGAGTGTTCTCTGGCTTTTACATCCTCCCTTATAAACAAATACTGTTAGTGATCTTGGTGAACACTTAACTAGTGACGATGGTCCGAAGGCTCTTCTGAGCACTTTATTATTATTATATATTAGTCCCAGTGGCATCCGGTGTGTTGGCTCATCCCAGCCTTATGAGTCTCTGCCTATAGCAAACTATACCGGAGCTTTCCTTGTATTTATTATCAATTTTGATCCTAGAAGTACATGTGATAATATAGTTGCATATTGCCTTAATGCAACATTTCATAGATTCCATGATTTTAGCCAGCTGTTTTGCTTAAGTCTTTCTACATCGAATTATGACATTATTAGAAACCAAAGAGTGTGAGAGTAGAAATCTGTTTTAGATTTTTATCCTTTCTCATTGATTGCTAGCTTATTCCAATATATGTATCATATATACATATATGTGCGTAAGTGTCAATTATCAGAGTAGTGTAGCTAAAACACCAGAAAAATTGATAAAAGCAACAGCTGTGAAAATATTGGCAGCAGTGGAAACAACATTGTATGCTATGACAGGAGCAGATAAGACTTGACCTGAAGTGCCATCGTGAGTAGGTAATAATGACAGTTCTTACTGAAGGAGCACAGTAGGAGGTTCAAAAAGTGAATCAGCATTGAGTTTCGTCCTGTCGGTGTACTGACCCGTGTAAGCTGGGGTTACAAACTGTTTTTGCTGTTGGAACAAACTACAAGGCTATTTTTATTAAAAAATAATAAATTTCTTAGGTAGAAAGCAAATGTTTTGAGAATGATGCTGGCAACAAATGTACAAATGTGCTTGGAATACAATGGATGTTTTTATAGGTTGTGATAAGAGTTGTATGAGCCCCCAATAAAATGATTAAAAAATAAATAAATTTCCGCTGAAACACTGGGCAAAAATTTGACACCGCTAATTAGCCCCTGTGATCCTCATAATCACAAACTCTATGAGACAGATGCTGTTATTTTCCAAATGGTAAGTACAGGAATTTAGAGAGTGCAGTGACTTTCCGAAGGTCATAAAACCATCAGGCAGGACATCCAGGGTGCGAATGAAGCAGCTGAGTCCTAAGTCCACATTAGGAACCAATAGACGTCAAACCCCAAACCAAACCAGCTGTCATTCTGATGCATAAGGACCCCATAAAGTTGATGGAGGAACTAACTGGAGAGTCTTCCCTGACCACTGAACAGTGAAAGCTGAGTAGAAAGTGAGTCTGTTAGATCCAGAGCAACAGTTTTCAAGGCTCCATAAACACAATCACCATAAGCCCCTCTAGGCTTCTAAAGCATTTTAAATGTTTTCCCTTTTCTCCTTCAGTGTACTAGTCAGTGAATTTTTTTAACTGCTATTCTATCTGCCAAACAAGTAAACTGAACTCTGCCTTATTTATAATGGTAAAGCTCTGGCCATCTGGTGTATTCTTTTAGCAAATGAGTCTGGGGAAGTCAACTCATCAGCCTCTCATTTTCAATCCTAGATAAGCATGTAAGAATGTTTGGAAGACCTTTAAGAATATAGGTCTTGGGCTGAGCCCCGGTGGCGTAGTGGTTGTGCGCGGGACTGCGGCCCACTGGGACGGAGGTTCAATTCCAGCAGTGGGGCTGGGCCTCCTACTCCCACCACCGGAGAGCAGTGATGCCCCCCAAAAAACAAACAACAACAACAAAAAATGTAGGTCTTGGGCTGAACCCCAGTGGTGTAGTGGTTGTACGTGGGACTGCGGCCCACTGGGATGGAGGTTCAATTCCAGCTCCACAAAGCAAAGGCTGGGCCTCCTACTCCCACCACCTGAGGGAAGTGATGCCAAAAAAAAAAGAAAGAAAGAATGTAGGTCTTTGAGCCTCGAGGAATGCCAGATTCATAGAACAAAGTGTTTTTGCATTGAGGAAACACCAGGGTGAGGGCCCAAGGTCTACTTGCTACCATAATATTTGGCCTATAGATATGTTCTTAAATTATTCCCACCTTATAATAGATAGTTGTATCTATGTATGGACATACCTATATTTAGACCTCTGTAAGGGCCGTTTGCCTTCTAGCTCGTTCCTCTATTTCCTTCCATCTCCCTCCTGTCCCACCACCATCCTCCAAAGAACAAGAACCACATCATTACAAAGGAGGGGGAGAGCATCGTGGGGACCTAAGGCTCACTGGTGGGTAATTTGTCACCCCTTTACAGGGGACCAATCACGGGGAGGACACAGACTAGTCAAGGTGCAACCAGGCAGTGATGATGCACAAAAGTTCCCTCTAGTTACTGAAACCTTCCTCCCCTCCCCAACCATCATGGTCCCAACTCTACCTTACAAATCCAGATGGACTGGAGAAGTCACACTAGCATAGAGGGGAGCTGGAGATATGGGAAAACCAAGATGGATGAACCCCTTCAGACCAATGGTTAGATTGGAGATGCAGGAAGTATAGAGAGAAGGTGGGGTAGAGAGACGGAACCAACTGCAAGGATATACACATAAGCTCCTATTTGAAGGACGGGCATCAGGGGAGTGGGCATGACAGCGTGGAGCAGGGAGCCAGTGGTGGGGTCTGAGGGCCCATCCCCAATATCAATTCCATGGATAGGCACTCCTCCCCACAGAAGAATTTATTTTAGAGGACAGCACTGAAGCTACACCTTGGGGAGGGGAACATGCCTGAGCATTGCACAAGGAAACAGATCAGGGGGAGAGGTCGGGCAGTGTAAGATATGACAGAACAATAACAATGTATAAAATATTGAGGGTTGGTGGGGAGGAGAGAGCAAGGGAAGAGGGGAAGGGATGGAAAAGCCGATACTAGGGGCTTAAGGGAAAAGGCGGGCGATTGGAGAACGATAATAGAAGTGGACCTATGAGGGTGCTTGACACATTATGTTTATTTATGTATTGTGAAAAATGATGTATAAGCCCCCAATAAAATGATTTTAAAAAAAAGAATGTAGGTCTTAAGAGGGAGGCAGAGGATGGGGGTGGAGGGAGAAGACAATGTGGAGTGGGAGAACAGGGTACTAGACCACCCAAAGGGAGGGTATCATATTTATCTCCACAGAGAAAGAGGGACCAGACTTCAAGATATTGTTCCAAGGTGTGAATGCAGCATGACAGCATGGAGCAGGGAGCCAGTGGTGGGGTCTGAGGGCCCATCCCCAATATCAATTCCATGGATAGGCACCCCACCCCACAGAAGAATTTATTTTAGAGGACAGCACTGAAGCTACACCTTGGGGAGGGGAACATGCCTGAGCATTGCACAAGGAAACAGATTAAGGGGGAGGAAGAGAAAGTGGAGTACATCCTGGCCCACCTAGACTTAAGGATGATATCCTCACTCAGAACAGCCAATACACAGAGAGGACCATATAACTGGCCCCACTATGAAATATGACATCCCTCACTCACCCAAGACCCTGTGGGGGACAACACTGGAGACACAGGAACAGGATTATACCTGGTCTGCCCCCACCACACCGAGCCATCTAGGTCACAACAAAGCCCACAAGGCAGAAGCACACCAGCCTGTGTGACCTCAAGGTGTCGAAGGGATCAGTTATCAAGCATCAAAGAACAAAGAAATCATATCATTGTGTGCCCACCTTCTGGATACGATTGCTGAAAACAAATGAGTGTATAGTAAAAGTGGTGAAAAAAGGGAATGGTGCCCGGCTATCAAAACACTAAGGGTGTGCAGTATAGCAGTGGGGGGAGCAGAGCAAAGGGGTAGCGCCCGAGGGAGTGCCAAGGACAGACTTTGGGGCCAGGGCATGGCACTCCATTGGACTCAACCAGAGAACACTATTAGAGGTCAACAAACAGATCTTGAACTATTTACAGGTTTTTCTTTATTATTATTCTTTTACTTTTTTTCCCTGGACATTGGTTTTGTTGTTGTCATCATATTGTTTTCTTTTGTCACTTAATCTTGACATGTCTTGTTTTTTTGTGCATATTATTGTCTCTGCAGGTCTATCTACATAAGATAGACTGAATGAACAGTCTGGAGGAGAGAAAACGGAAACAATGATTCCAGGGGGACATGCATAAGGGGGAGGTGGGGGAAAGGCAGTGGTGTTGACCAACCCAGGGACAAGGGAACAAGTGATGCAAAATCAGAGGCAAGGAGGGTATGAGAAGTCTGGTAGAGATTGATCAAGGTTAATATAACCAAGAGAAATTACTTAATAAAGGCTGACCATGATAGTGGGTCAAGAGGAAATTAAACGAAAATAGTGGAAAGAAATAGGAGGCAAAGGACATTTATAGAGGTCTAAATACAGGCATGTACTTAGGTAAATATGTTTATATATTGTGATAGGCAAATAGATCTACTATACATGCATGTATTTGTAGGGTTAATATTAAGGCAGCAGATGGGCATTGGGTCTCCACTCAAGTACTTTCTCAATGCAAGAACACTTTGTTCTATTAAATTGGCATTCCATGATGCTTACCTTTCCGACACAATCGCTAAAGACAAATATGTGCATAAACAAAAGTGATGAAGAAAACTAATAGTGCCCAGCTATCAAAATACATTGCATCTGGGGTCTTAAAGTCTTGAAGGTAAACAAGCAGCCATCTAGGTCACAACAAAGCTCACAAGGCAGAAGCACACCAGCCTGTGTGACCTCAAGGTGTCGAAGGGATCAGTTATCAAGCATCAAAGAACAAAGAAATCATATCATTGTGTGCCCACCTTCTGGATACGATTGCTGAAAACAAATGAGTGTATAGTAAAAGTGGTGAAAAAAGGGAATGGTGCCCGGCTATCAAAAGATAGAGCATCTGGTGTCTTAAAGACTTGAAGGTAAACAAGCTCAGAAGTAACAAAGCCCACATGGAAGAAGCACACCAACCCCTGTGACCACAAGGTTTTGAAGGAATCAGTATCAGACATCAAAGAACTAAAAATTATATCATTATAAATGAGAGGGAGTACAGATTGGGAACCCAAAGCCTATCTGTAGGCAATGGGACATCCCCTTATAGAAGGGTAGTGAGGAGGAAACAAGCCAGTCAGGTGCAGTGTAGCAATGATGAAACACACAACTTTCCTCTAGTTTTCCAATGCTCTCCCCCTGCACCCCCACCATCATGATCCCAGTTCTACCTTATAAATCCGGCTAGACCAGAGAATGCACACTGGTATGGATAGGAACCAGAAACATAGGGAATCCAGGACAGATGATTCCTTCAGGACCAGTGGCAAGAGTGGTGATACCAGGAGGGTGGAGGGAAGGTGGGATAGAAAGGAGAACCTATTATAAGGATATAAATTTAACCTCCTCCCTGAGGTATGGACAACAGGGAAGCGGGTGGAAGGAGACATCAGACAGTGACAGGATAATATGATTGTTATCAAGGTAATAAAATGACAAAATAATAATAACAATTTGTAAAATACCAAGGGTTCATGAGGGAGTGGAAAAATGAGGAGCTGATACCAAGGGCTTAAGTAGAAATCAAATGTTTTGAGAATGATGAGGGAAACAAATGTACAAATGTGCTTGATATACAAAGGATGGATGGATGGATTGTGATAATAGTTGTATGAGCTCCCCAATAAAATATTTTTTAAATTTGAAATGATTCCTTGTTTCAACTGTGGGAAGGCCTTGGGCAACCTAACTGAGAATCAATTTTCTCATCTGCCCAAAACCAAGACATGATTATCCCTACCAACCTCAATCAACATATTGGCTCTGAAGATGCTTAGTACAGGGGAAGGTGGCCTCACACAGAGGCAACATTATCATTTGTGGGCTTTCTCCATACTGTACTCAATACCCTCAGTTTTTACCTCCATCTTGTCAGAGCATGCCAACCCAAGCTTGTGGTATGGGCATGGTCTAGATGTCTCTAGAGACCTAGCCAGCAAGGAACAAGTATGGTTTTAAGAAGTACTCTGGGCAAATGGAACAGCAGAAAACACTCTAGCATTGGGGATTATAGATAAAATCATTAGATGCTTATCAGAATGCATTATGAACTTTCCATCAGTGCTTAGAAATGACACTGCAAATTGGTATGAGGTTTCAGATAAAAAATGGCTTTAATCGTTGGAATGAACATTTGGCTTAGAGAAAATCCTCTGAGCTTCTCCACAAGGCAACCAAATGGAGTGCTTGGCAGGCTCAGCAGACGGATAGTGCACAGCCAGTGCAGGTGCTTAGTTGCCCTAGGAAACAACTGGTTGCTTTGGGTAAATGGGTGGTAATTTATGCTGAATTATTTTCTAAGGGCCAAATTAGTCCCTGGCATCTGTGGGGGCAATCCTGAAGAATTAAGAAACCAAAAAAGCTTCTGAATTCAATAGTGCCCTGGCCCCCAAGACAATCATTATCGCAGTGTATCTGACACCGAAATGATCCTAACACTTTCCCGGGGCTGTAGGAATAAGAAGATTCTTCTAACTCTGGCTCACTTTGTAACAGAATGTTCCCTCCACCAGAAGTCTCATCACCTACCATTTCTCTCAGCAATGCCTTTCCCTTTTGGTTACTTTTCCCTCCCCCGAAGGCCCTACATCCTGTCCAAACCAATGCCATACTTACTGCTGTTACGTGGATTTCAGTCCCTGATAACCCCATCTGTTAAGGAGTGAGACTGCTCTGTAAGGGGTTCTTGACTGTAATATCTGTGGAAGAAGTTGTCAGGTCTTTATTCCATGGGGTCACTGGGGGAGCTTGAACGGCCAACCTTTAGGCCAATCCAAACCTTCTGTGCAGCCCAAAGACCTTACAGCCTGTCCATGTCTCTTCAAACCTCTCATCTCCCTCCCCCAGTTTCCACATTCGGTGGAACAGTAACAGTAAACACAGTAACAGAACATTTTGACTTGGCCAGTTTATAATCCACCAAGGTTTAGAAATGGCTGTGTCTCCATTGTGTTGTGGTCATCACTTCTGATTTACACCAAGTTGTTGTACAATAGATATCTTCTGTTTATTCTGCCCTGGAGAATGCAGAATCTATCTACATAGATTCTCTCATAATATGGAGGGACTCTTCCTATTTCTGGCCCCTGGAACTAAGAAGGGGGTACAAAAATATCTCATGAAACCAGATATGATCTCTGAATGATGACATTCAAAGTTTTGTAAGTAACAGAGCCTGCCATTTGTATGGAATGCTAGCACGTGAAGTCAGTGCCCCTATTTTAGAAGACACATGAAATTAGATGTGTATCCAGATCATGAAGGACAGTAAAACTTTTTTTTTAAGATAGGTGATGGCCTGAACTCCCCTATAGACACATAGTTAGGGATAAAGGTCTTGCCACTGAACTATTGCATCAAGCTAATGAAACTGGTATATTTTGTTAATGCTAGCTAGCTTCTGCCTTCCAAGTGAATCTATTGCACATGATTTGAAAAGAATGATGGAAAAATTGAAGCAGATGCTACACAGGATAGAAACCATAAGTATTTCGTGCATGTTAGTACTATAAGAACAAAACCTTTGGCGAAAGCCAGCAAATGCAACAGTCCTAACATTTTAAAAGCTTTTCAAAGTCTAATGTCAGGCAGGGAAGAGATCTCTATGATCTTTTAAAAAACTAGTTTCATAACATCCTTGCACTTCAAGTGACAAGGCATTTTGGAATTATCAACTTAGCTGAAGATAGCAAAGTTATTCTATTATTAGATAATTATATCACTTAACATAAGAAAGGAAGACCACGATGGATAGCATTTTAGAATATCTTTCTTTCAGTATGATCTGCCCCTTATAAACTAGCAATCCTGAACGTCTTCTTTGATGTTAATATAATGACTGCAGGTTTCTTTTCATTAGTGTTTGATGGTGTACCTTTTCTCCATTTTCTTTTTAATTACTTTGGATCTACTCGCTTAATGTGTCACTTTGGTACATACCACATAATTATTTCTTAATCTAGTTTGACAGTCTGGGTCTTTTAATTAGATTGTTGACCATTTTGCTGTTGCTGTGCTGGCTGCCATCAAGTTGACTTCGATGTCGAGTGATCTGATGACTAGCAGGAAAAAA
>PVJH01039234.1:0-16560 GCA_004026705.1 Nesogale talazaci
GAGCCCCTAGTATCCAGTTTCCCACTTCCTCCCTGCTCCCCCCTACCCCAAGAACTCCTGATAATTTATAAATTATTATCATTTTGTCACATCTTGCACCATCCGATGTCTCCTCTCACCCACTTCTCCACTGTCTGTCCTGGAGGGAGGAGGCCATATGTAGATTCTTGCAAGTTGTTCTCCTTTTCTACCCCACCATCCCTCCACCCTCCCATTATTTCCCCTCTCACCACCAGTCCTAAGGGATTCTTCTGACATGAATTCCCTGTTTCCAGTTCCTATCTGTACTTGTGTCCATCCTCTGGTCCAGCTGGATTTGTAAGGTAGAACTGACATCAGGATAGTGGGAGTGGGGCTTCGGGCAGGAAGTATTCAAGAACTAGAGGAACATTGTATGTTTCATGAATGCTACACTGCACTCTGACTGCCTCCTCCCCTCTCTGGGCCTTCTGTGACACAATGTCCAGTTGCCCACAGTTGAGCTTTGGGTCCCCACTCTGAGCTCCCTCTCATTCACAATGATAAGATTTTTTGTTCTTTGATAGCTGATCTCCTCCACACCTTGTGATCATCCAGGCTGCTGTGCTTCTTCCATGTGGGCTTTTTTGCTTCTTGGCTAGATGCTGCCTATTTATCTTAAAGCCTTCAAGGCCCCAGACTCTACATCCCCTTATAGCTGGGCATCGCCAGTTTTCTTCACCACTTTTGCTTATGTACCAGCTTTGTCTACAGTGATGGTGTTAGTAAGGCTGGTGTGCGGCTCCTATGTGGGCTTTGTTATTTCTCATCTAGATGGCTGCTTGTTTATCTTTAACCCTTTAAGAAGCCAGACACTATATCTTTTGATAGCCAGGTACCACCAGCCTTCTTTGCCACATTTGCTTATGCATCTGCTTTGTTCTTAGAAATCATGTTAAGTAGGTGAAGCTCTTCTCTTTGTCTAATTCACCACTGATGACTCCAATTTAAATTCATTAAAATATGCAATTCCATAAGTAATTTATTGGATTAAAGAATCAAACATTATACATTGTGAGTTTTAAACAATCTGTTCTTTGTTGTTTTTAAGAGTATTGGATAATTTGAAGAACATTTAATTCTAGAATAATTTTTCTGTATGCAAATATTAAAAGAAAAACTATTATATGTCCATTATATTTTTAATATTGTGAAATTAAGCAGTACCTCAATAGATCCTGTGGCCTCTGCTCTTTTTTTATATCTTCCTACCAGTTCATACAACTCTGTTGCAAGACATGAGTCTCTCATCCAACTCATTTTTAAGGTACTTTTTTTTTTGGGCATCACTGCTCTCTGGAGGTGGGAGTAGGAGGCCCAGCCCCACTGCTGGAATTGAACCTCCATCCCAGTGGGCTGCAGTCCTGCGCACAACCACTATGCCACCAGGGCTCAGCCCTTTAAGGTACTTTTTAATAAATTCATCTACCTCTTTCCTCCTTTGAAACTGAATTGCAACTTGATTTAGTTCTGCATCCAATATTCTCTCTAGCACCTTCCTTACCAATTATTACTTCCTTTGGGGAATTAAATTGTTTTATACATTGTGAGGACAAAAAATGGTGTCTGTAGTAGGAAAAAAATTATGAAAGAAAAGAAAACCTGCTGAGCCCCAGTGGAATAGTGGTTGAGTGCGGGACTGCGGTCCGCTGGTTTGGCGGTTCAAATCCAGCAGCAGCAAGACTGGGTAGTTCCCACAACCACCAGAGGGCAGTGATGCAAAAAACAAACAAACCCTATAGAATAAATAAGTTACAAGTGAAAGAAAAGAAAACCCAAACCTTTAAGATAGCTTTCAGAATCTACAATGGTGTGTTCTAAAATCTTTAACCCCTCCATCTGATGAAAAAAAAAGCATCAGTCGATTTAACACATGTACTGGTGAGCACCTGCTGGGTTTAAGGTCCTAACAGGCACATCGGGTCCAAGTGGCTGCCTTCCTTTGGACAGCTAACATTCTAATACTTTTCATTGTTATACACAAAAATATATCAAGAATTAAAAGCCAAATAAAATTAAGCCTGGGGACTTTAAAAATTCTACATAATAGCTCTCCCAGGGCCCTCTAGTCATTTATGTGATGGTGACTTTGACGAGGTACCTAGTAGTAGAAGTCAAATGCTGTACCTTAATTTAAAAAAATAAGGTCCTTTTGTGTGTGTTTGTTTCCCACTGATATTCTAGCTTTAAACAAGGCCACGATATAAAGTGGAAAGGCTTGATTTTCTGAGAATTTGAAGTACAGAGCTGTAGGTAGCTTTAGAAGTCATAGAGTTGAGTGTTGGTTCTGTACAAGTCAGAAGACAAGAGGCCATGGTACATGGAGGCCTGTTAGAAAGTGAAGATGACAGACCTGCGCTTCAGGATTTTACAGAGTATTTTCCAAGAGGTCTGTTTTTAAAGGGGAAGATCAAATACATAAGTAAGCCAAGGAAAACATAGGAAAGTCTCCTGTGCACCCAGTTCGCTGTCCATTTTTCTCTCTTGTCCCGAGTTGTGCCTGCCACACCGGTGACTTAGGTTGCTTCTTCCCACATCCGCCCAGCATGAGCGAGCTCCTCTTCATTCCATTTGCATTTCCAGCACTTTGTACTAAGGGAAGCCAATCACTTACAGTGAATGTGGCAATAGGAAGGAACTGAAGACTCAGAGAAAAATCAGCCTTTTAACTGAAGTGATAAATCCACACTAGATGTTTACTTTTTAAAAGTTAAATAAGATGAAAGGCGAGCTGTGAGCCTATCTGATGAATGTTTGTTTTCATTGAAAATTCACTTTGGAGTTCGAATCAGCAGATCTCTTTGCAGGGTTGCCCTGGTGTTCTTTAATTATGAATCAAGAGGGGGGACAGATGACTAATTTGGAGAGTATTGTTCTTACTACCAAACTTACAAGCAGGGAAGCAGCTGAAAATGACAGTAACTCATTAAAAACAGAAAAGAAGGACTATAAAAATGGCCATGTTCAAAATAGAAGCTACCAGCCAAGGTTAAGTTGAATTGACCTTAGGCTGAAGCAAGTGTCTCTCTACCCACTTAAAGAAAAGTGACAGCTTTTAAACATTGGCAAAATTAGATGAGTGTTCTGTGTTGGAAAACTACATTTTCTTAGGAAACAAAATCATGTCCTGTTAATCATGGGAACTTTGGCTGAATGTTCATCCTCATCATAATGAAAGATTTACATTTATGCAGACAATATACACCTTCTGTCTGATTTCCAATTTAGTCCCTGGCCTTCCTGGTTCATTTGGGGAACTGAGAAGAATAAATGTGGCTGCTCTTATGATTGTGCCATATTCTTCCCAATGCTTCTCAGCTCCAGGTTACAGGGGGTCATAGGGAGGACTCCTCTCCACTCACTGTATCTGTTGTATGTGTCCTCCAAGCATAAAAGAAGTTTCTTCAGTCCTTGCCCATCAATCTTAACTCAGCCCTAGAGCTGAGTTTATTCTTTTATCTGGACATGTGTGTGGTTTCATGTTCTATTTTGAGTGCATATGACCTTCTGGTACTATAAGTTGTGGGGAATTCTCATTGCACTTCAAAGACTGGCCTATAATTATGGATATATGTGCCATGTTTTAATGCACTTGAAGTGGCAATCCAACTAACTTATAGTATTTTTTTGTCTTTTTTTTTTTTTTAGGCATCACTGCCCTGGTGGTGGGAGTAGGAGGCCCAGCCTTTGCTCCTGTGAGCGGGAATTGAACCTCCATCCCAGTGGGCCGCAGTCCCGCGCACAACCACTACGCCACGGGGGCTCAGCCTACTTATAGTATTTTTTAATCCATCAATTTTGACTAGCCTATGTTGCCCCTATAAAGGAGGCAAAGGCAGAATATAATTTTTGGAACCTTTGTGATAACTTGTAGAAACTTTTAAAAACATAAAAGCTAAGTTAGATTCTGTTGTTTTTTAAATCAATAGAAACATAAGGAGAAAAAAGAGAGAGCAAGAGAGAGAAAAAATAGAAATAATACACTCACTCTACCAAAAAGAACTAGTCAACGTCCCACCACTTCAGTAGGTGGCATATGGGGAAGAACTAATGGTGTTGAAGGAAGGCATTCAAGCTGCATTGAAAATAGTCTTCAGTTAGAAGGCTGATTTTTTCTCTGAGTCTTCTGTTTTGGCATTAGCCAAAAACAAGGCTCCAGGAATTGAGGGAATACCAATTATAATATTTCAGCATGCTGATTAAGCATCGGGAGCACTTATTCATCTATGCCGGGAAATTTGATTGTTAACTAGTTGGGCACCTGATGGGAAGAGATCTATATTTGTGCCATTGCAAAGAAAGGTGAACTCACAGAATGACCAAATATATAAAATATTATCACTGATATCACATGCAATTAAGATTTTCCTGAAGTTACATCCAACAATAGTGGCAAAAAAATATCACTGCAGATGTCAGTGGGTCTTGGCTGAAAACAGAGAATGCCATAAAGATGTTTACTCATGTTTTATGTACTATTCAAAAGCATTCAAATGTGTGTATTATAACAAATGATATATAGGCGATAGCCATGATAAGAATGTGAATTACAGAGCACTTCATTGTGGTTATTTGTAACTTCTACGTGGACCAAAACCAGTAGTTTGAACAAAAGAAGGGAATACTGCATGGTTTAAAATTAGCAAAGGTGTACATCAGGGTTTTATCCACTTATTCAATACGTATACTGAGCAAATAATCAGAGACCTAGATTATATGGCATCAGGAATGGAAGAAGGCTTATGAACAACCGGACATATGTAGATGACACAACCTTACTTTCTGGAAATGAAGAGGATGTGAAGCACTTGTTGATAAAGATCAAGGATTTCAGCTTTTACTATGGATTATAACTCAATACAAGAAAGCAAAAATCTTCACTGCTAGGCCATTTAGTAGCAACATCATGATAAATGGAAAAAGGGTTGAAGTTGTCCAGTCTTCTTTTGTTGCTTTGATCTGCAATCAATGCTCAGGGACACAGCAGTCAAGAGATCTCTGCTTTAGATAAATCTGCTGCAAAAGACCTCTTTATAGTATTAGATAGCAGCAATATTACTTTTAGAAGCAAGGGATGCCTGTCCAAGTCATAATATTTTCAATTGCCTCCTATACACGTGAAAGTTAGATATTGAATAAAGAAGACCCCAGAAGAATTGAAGCAGTTGAGTTGTGATGCTGGAGAAGAACATGGAAAGTTCCATGTAAGGCCAAAAGGACAATGATTATGTCTTGGAAGAAGTATGTCTCTCTCGAGTGATCCTTAGAGGTAAGGATTGCAAAACTTCGTCTCACAGATTATGGCCATCTGAAGAGAGATTCACCCCTGGAGAAAGACATCATGATTGAACATCAGAGGGCAATCTAGAAGGAAGAAGCCCTCGATGAAATGGCTGCAACAATGGGCTCAGGCACAGGAGCAATTGTGAGAGCAGTGCAAGGGCAGGGCGTGTTCTGCTTTTTTGTACGTAGCATTGCTATGGGTCTGGGAGGTTGGTAATTGGAAAAGTGTGTGTGTGTGTGTATAATTTGAACAGGAGAAGGAGAATACATTAAAATAATATCAATAATGATAAGCACTGGATAGACTAAGAGATTTGCAAAAATAATAAGACAACGCATTTTAAGAGAGATAATTTGAATTTATAGGTTTTATGAAATATATTTCATGAGGAAAGACAGAAAGAGAAAGAGCAGAAAGAGATCATGGATATGGCAGGAGAAAAAATTTAGGCAAATATTTAGAACAGAAGATGAGGAATAGTGCAAGAATTATTATAGAGAAAGAGAGAAAGAAGGAAAAAGAGGAGAAGAAATTTAAAAAGAAAAGGACATGGAAAAAAAGGACAAAAAGGGTTGAGCCCCAGTGGCGTAGTGGCTGTGTGCGGGACCGCGGCCCCCAGGGTTGGGTGGTTCAAATCCAGCAGCAGCTCTCCAGGAGCAAGGCTGGGCATCCTACTCCCACCAGGACAGTGATGCCCCCCCCCCAACAAAAAAAAGGACAGAAAGTGTTGGTGTTTAGTGTAGAGATGAAGAACAAAACCAGAGAGAACAGGATGGGCTTGACTTGGTTATTGGTAATAGCATTTTGTTGTTGTGGCAGCATGAATTTGGATGAGTCTGTGCATGGTGTATATGGGGGGGTGAACTTTTAATTAAGTGACTGAGTATAAATTTACAGATGTAAGTGTTTTTGCCTTTGAGGAATGTGTGTTCTTAGGAGGGTGAGGTCGTTCTAGATGAGGAAGTGTATGGAATAAAATAATAAAAGCATTATAACAAGATAGAAGCACAAAAAAACAAAGAAAAATTTAAAAAGTGAAAAATAAAACCATCTTGTGGGGAAGATTTCTGCTTCTTTGCTTGTTCTCTTTCAGGCAAGATGACAGTCCTTGTTTCACACCCTCTTCTGACTCCGCCCTTAACCTTGGGCAGCGCTCTATCAATGCACTGCAGCAGTAAGGGCATCCTGATTTTTAAAAAGCAGAGTTAAATTCAAAATTGAGCACATGTAAACTGACAAAAGTCTTATAGCATACAGTTCGATATCCTTTATAATCAGGTGCCTATTCCTTCATGCACATATACGCATATGAAAGACGGGGTCACTGAAGAAATATGATAAGCACAGAAATGGTAGCATTCATCTAAACCTGTTTATTTCCTCTTAGAATACTGAGAACTTTGTGAATAGGAAATCGCCATGTTTAATTCAAATGCATCTCTCTTTTGTTTGAACTGTGAATACTGCACAAAGAACTAAATAATATACAATATAAAATTTCCTTTTACTTCTAACACTTTACATTATTGATATGAAGCCATTTTTCTCGAAATTTATTTTTATGCAGTGCACTTTTTTCTTTGATGCATTGCTCTTCTAAAAGACTGATAGCAAATTATTTCTTATGTTTTTCATTATTAATTTTATTTGCCAATGGTCACTTAGTAGTTCAATATGCTCAAAGCAATTCTTCTATCTAAAATGTCCCATATGCTCATCATTCTCTTCCCCTCAGATATTTTTAATATCTCACTTGTCACTAAATCAGACTTGTAAAACTTCTCACTTGGATTGTGGGCACAGTTTCTTAAGTAATCTTGCTTTTATACTATTTACACATCTTTTTTTTTTGGTTTGTTTTTGGGCATCACTGCCCTCTGGTGGTGGGAGTAGGAGGCCCAGCCTTTGCTCCTGTGGAGCTGGAATTGAACCTTCATCCCAGTGGGCCGCAGTCCTGCGCACAACCACTACGCCACCGGGGCTCAGCCCACTATTTACACATCTATTCAATCTATAAATTATCAGCAGAGTTTTCTTCGAAAAAAGTAGTAAGATCGAGGCTGAGCCCCGGTGGCGTAAGTGGTTGAGTGTGGAACTGCAGCCCGCAGGCTTCGCGGTTCAAATCCAGCAGTGGCTGGGTAGTGTCCACAACCACCAGAGGCAGTGATGCCCACAAAAAACAAAAACAAAAACAAAAAGTAGTCAGATCAATTGACTTGGTGCTAAAAAAATTATCATGACATTTAGTATGTGTGTACAAGAATGTACATGCACACTTATTCATTCTGTATTGTGTCCTTTTGTGAACAATAGAATAGTGAATATCATTAAATGAAATTTTATCATACTTTAAGAAAGCTTTTATTTTCCTCAAAGAATCAATCTCGAGCAGAAAAATGTCATAATTCTCAAGGTCAGTTTCTTTTACACCACTTGTAAAATGACAAATGAAAATAAGAAAACCTTCGCACTGCTGTTTCTAATGTAGCTTCTTCCCAAATATGAATTTTCTCAAGAAGCCTCAGAGCGATTATTACCAACCTTAGACCCTTGGATGGCTGGCTCTAATTTTCCCACTTTCTCTAACATTTTTCTAGCTTATATAATAAATGCTGATTTCTTCATATAATACTTTCCCAATGACTGTGCTGTGACCCACATGTGTTCTTATGTCTTTAAAAAGTGATCATGCGGGGATATTTTTGGTTCTTTAAAATCTTAATACTTTCCCTGGAGTGATCCACTAAATTAAGAAATTAAAACAAATAGCTTTATCCAATTGCTGATTATAAGCACCAGAAGATAGCTATGCCTCTCTACTATGTACTCTACTATGTACTCTATAAAACCTTCGCAAGGATATTAGCCCTGAAACTGACTTGAGCATGTACTAAATAGCACAGTGCGATTTAGAAGCTTTCTTGAAAGTTTGGTGAGAACTTGAGAAGGTTTGAAGTGAGATTTTATTTTCTCTTTTAGCTGTGCAAAGAATTAATGTTTTAAAGACCCATTACTGTTTACAGCATTATTTAAGCTATTCTTATTTTCTAATCAGCCGAATAAAATTTATGACCGTGTAACAGTTTCTAAGGGGAAACACCTCCACCTAGAGGTTGTTATGAATTATGTCACTCTGCTTTCCTAAGATTTCAAAAAAGCTTTTGCAAAAGTGATTTCACTGACAGAGGAAATGGCCTTTTTATCTTTAATATAAAACTCTACTTTGAATGTGAACTTAGAAATATATGTGAGATGTGTGTGTGTTTGAATGTGAACTTAAAATATGTGAGATGTGTGTTTGTGTGGAGATATATAGAGATATTGAGATGATAGATTGATTGATAGATGAATAGATAGATAGATAGATATAGCAGCTTCTAAAAGCTTTTGGGAAAATGGAATTTAAAAAGCGGATTTTTTACAACTTTGTGAATCCTTCTCATGTTTTTGTATTCTAAATGTGCTGGCTAGCTTATGTTTAATTAGACAGAAACTTGACTTCACAACCTTTGCCAAAGTTTCATTTGTCTCTTTAGTAAGTTGATAGGAATTTGCTTTTTACTCAATGCTTGAGGTATTTTTTTAGTTTTTGAGATCTATCCACGTTTTTTTGTAATATTATATTACTTCCTTATTTTTGGAGAAGGCATTACTTCAATGATATTGATTGTATATCATTAGTAGCAACTGATACAAAATGATGATAGTATTAATATCAGAAATATTTAATTTTCTGGGAGCACAGACTTTAAGTCACTTATCAGTTTCTCAGTTTTGTGTTTAATCTTAACTTGGAAGTATTAATAATGAATGAAGTGTCCATATACATGGTAGGAGTTTTTTCTTGTCCTGCTGATAGTACTGAGTGTTTATTGTTTAGTCGCTGATAAATAAAGTGGCTTTGTAGAATATTTTCAATGGTTTCCTATTTTTTAAAGTAAGTACAAAGAACTTTTTAAATCAAGTCTTTTATTGAGCTCTTTTCAAAGTTTCACAAAATACTGCAGCAGAAAGAAAATTGCTCTTGGGGTGAGAGGAACTCAGAATAAAAATAGAGAAAGCTCATTTTTATATAGGAAGTTCTGAGGCACTGAGGTTTTCCTGCCTTGTTGGTTTCCTATTTCCCAGCCCAATCTCTCCCAGGAAGAAAAATGGAGATTGTTAACATGTAAACCTAGAAAACAGGTTCAGTTTAGCTTTGCCTGGAGTTCTCGTTTTGAGATCCCTCCCTCTCAGGCTTTTTCTCTTGCTAATATATCTGCTTTCAGATTTCTAGCTTTCTGACCCAAAGTCTCAAGACATCCCATGTGCTTTATACTCCTGACATTTCTCAGACATGTATCGCTCTCCGTCCTCATATTCCTTTTATGACCAAATCATGTCATCATGGAAACAACCTACTTATATTTGTAGAGTATTGCCTTACTATTCAAACTTGTTCGTAGATTAACAATATCAGGGAAACCTAGGAGCTTAATTAGAAAAGTAGAATCAGGGTCCTTCCTTGACCAGTAAACCAGAGTCTACATTTTAAAATGACGCCCCAATGAGATTTATAATCACATTCGTTTTAGAAACCCTGTTTAAAGTATTAGTTATTTTTGAAGAGTGATTGCAGATTTGCAGGAAGAATGGCTGTTAATAGGTAAAGAAAAACCCTTGAGAGTCCATAGGGCTTTTACAATTTCCCAAATCACGTAGGCTCTGTTAGAGTCACTACAAATTTAATGCTTGAGAGGAAGGGACCTTTCCATTTACAGAATATTTATTGCACACTGGCTTCTGGAACTTTGACAGAGATGATGAAAACATTGTCCTTGTCCACAAACACTTGCCCATTTTACAGATGAGACAACTAAGAGTCATGAGGATGATGCATACTGGTGTAATAGATTACAGTGGGTTGTATGATTAGGCTGATTGAAGGAAAATGTCCATT
Source organism: Nesogale talazaci (assembly GCA_004026705.1). Lineage (NCBI taxonomy): Eukaryota > Metazoa > Chordata > Mammalia > Afrosoricida > Tenrecidae > Nesogale > Nesogale talazaci. The sequence continues at coordinate 10,242 of PVJH01039234.1, forward strand.
TCCAATCCTTTACTAGTTTTATTACTTCAGACAAGTTGCTCCAATTCTCAAATCCTTAGGCGCTTATATATTAAATGGAACAGATAAATATTATAATGGATTTTACAACTTAATTTGGGAGACTAAATGAATTATTAGAAACAGTCATGCCAATGCTTAGTAAGTAATGCTGTTAGTAGGTGCTGTCCAGTCAGTTCCCACTCACTGGGACCCAATGTCCAACAGAAGGAAACACTGCCTGGTCCTCGGCTTCTCTCACAATTTTTCTAATGTTTGAGCCCATCGATGCAGCCACTGTGTTAATTCATCTTGCTGAAAGCCTTCCGCTTTTTCGCTGTCCCTCTACTTTGCCCAGTATGATGTCCTTCTCTGAAGACTGGCCTCTCCTGAGAGCATGTCAAAAGAACATGAGGCTACATCTCGCTCACCTTGCCTCCGAAGAGCACCCCGGCCTTACTTCCCACTCAGGTCAGTTGGTTCCTGGAGCAGTCCCTGGTACTTCCAATATTCTTCTTCAGCATCACACTTTGGATGCGTCAATTCAGTATCCAACTTCCCCATGCATATGAGGTCATCAAAAATACCATGGCTTGAGTCAGGTGCACCTCAGTCCTCAAAGCAACATCCTTGCTTTTCAACTCTTTCAGGAGGGGTTGTGTAGTGGCACTGTTTAATGGGCTGTGTCTCTCTATCTTGTGCTTGCTGCTTCCATGAGCACTGATTCTGAATCTGAGCAAGATCAAACCTGATGAGAGCATCAAAAAATTTCCTTGCAAGACGTTGAACTATCTTGCAAGACGTTGAGCCACATTATAGAAAACAACACAAGAAACTCCATTTTTAAGAAGAAATATAAAAGTGACACTTATACTTGACCAAAAATTGGCCAGAAGCCAGAACCAGATGGTCAGAAGAGCCACCTCCAAAAGTGTGGGGAACCCTGAAAAGGCTTGGCGGAATGCCGCAGAAGTTCCAAATGATGTCAAAGGACCAGCTAAAATAATTATTGAAACCTGGGTAGAGACATTGACTTTTTTAGAGGGCTAGGAACCAAGGACATAATTCCTGCTCTTTCCAACTCGATCCGGGGTGAATATATCGATGAAGGCAATGCTTATTGGGACTATGATACTAGAATAATATGTGTGAAGAATACTGTACCATGCCCTTAAGATCGTTCTTATTCTTATGCTTTGCATAATGTTAAGATCATTACACTGTTTGATGTGTGTTTGCAGTGAATAAACTAAGCATTCCAAAATGTCTAAGAGTTTTAAGTAATTATTGATTGTGCTGCTCATGACAAAACCCTTGGCAACTTCAACCTTTATTCCATTTGTCATGATGCTATTTACAGGTCTAGAGTTGAAGATTTTCATCTTCTTTAAATTGAGATGTAATCCCTATTGAGGACTGCAGTCTTTTATCTTCATCAGTAAGTGCTTCAGCAAGTAAGGTTGCATCAGCTGCATATTGCAGGTTGATAATAAGCTTTCTTCCCAACCTGACATGATATTCTTTGTCATATAATCCAGTTTGTCTCATCATTTGCTGCTCAAATAATGCAGTGAAAGGATACAACACAGAAACACATATTTCTTGATTCTACTACATGCAATATGCCTATGATATGTTCTCACAACTGCCTCTTGATCCATGGACAATTTTTGTGTGAGCACAATGTTAGCTGTTTACTTTTGCACACAGTCAGAGATAATAAATGACCAAGCTGTGATTAAAATCCAAGTAAATCTGAAATGAGAGAATTTTTCACTTAACACAACTTTGCCAGCTATTAAGTAGTAAAACAAGATAACTGTGATATCACAGAAAGAACTTCACCTTCATTTCAATGTGCTATATTCATGCATTGAAGCCAGGAAAGTTATGCAACTGCTCTAAGCTTGTTTCTTCAAGTACACAAGGGGAGTGATACTAGAAACTAAAGGCTCTGAAATATATGCTATGTGTTTTGCTAATGTAATTATGCTTATATTGTTGATATTTAAAGAACATCTCCTTTGTAATTTTCTTTAGACACTATGGCACCTCAATTATAATCATAACAAAATTTTCCTTCTTAGAGTATGTAGGATTTTTAGAACATTTAGGATATTAGAAACATTGGAGAGCAAAGGAAGATAATCAAGCTGTGTAGCATCATTCCTGATTAAAAATAAACTTTTAGTATAAAAAGGGTATTTATTGTGTGCTTTGTACATTAGCTCTAATAGCACTTCTAAATTATGACAACATGTAACTGAATGAATGGTGTGTTTTTCAAAAGCTATTAACAGAAACTCATTATTTTATTATTCTACAGGATATAGCCCTTGAAGCACAAGGCTTGGATATCTTTATAGCTCACCTCCATGTAGCCTTGAAACATATGTCGGCTCCTTTGTCTTGTATTTATCTATAATTTAACATGCTGTGTGAGTCCTAGAAGAAGGCACTAGAGCTTAGTTTTGAAGTGATAAGAATCATTTCAAATACCTTGTGGGTTTATAATGATCCCTGAAAGACTACAATTATCAAAACAAGTTCAAGAAGTTCAAATTATGCTTTAGATAAGTGTCAAAACTTTGTTTTATTCAACAAATAAAAAGATAAAGGAACACAGGAGAAAATAAATAATAGTTTGTTATAGAACTATTTATTTTAGAAAATTTTGTGAGCTGTATTATTGTTATTTTTCAATATATTCAATGTTTTTAAAAAGATTCTGTATCATTCTTAATATTAATGTATGGGCATTTATAAGCTTCAAATCTACTGTGCTATTTTTTCTAACTGTAGCTAATTATCCTAAATATAGGTACTTAAAAATCACATACACTCATTATCTCACAGTTTCTGGTGACCATCACTTTGGACATAGCTTCACTGGGTCTTTTCCTTAGGGTCTTTCAAGATTTCAGTCAAGATATTAAGGGCGAATTATGGTTGTTAGCAATATTTGTTTCTTGCATTGATCATGTTCATGGAAGCTTGTTTATCCAAATCCAATAATATAGAATAAGAGCAAGCCTGCTAGTAAGCTGGAGTCTTTTATAAAGTCATGCAATCACAAGTAAGAAATTTTATCTCTCTTGTGATATTCTATCTTTAAAGGATATGGGCATCAGGATTGAAAATCATAGAGTGCCTCTTAATGTCTGTCAACCACATCTCACAGTTTTAGGATAAATAATGTATTGAAAAAATCACTTACATACATAATGAAGAATTTATTTGAATATAACATGTATTTGATGCCATTTTAAGAGAAGATACACCTTAACTCCTACTACTCCTCTGTCCCTTGGTTGTATTGTGGTGGCTTGTGTGCTGCTGTGCTGCTGAAAGCTCTGGCATTGGGATTTCAGACACCACCAAGGGTCACCCAAAGTGAACAGGTTTCAGAGGAGCTTCCACATGAGGAATAGACTATGGAGAAGGAATACGCTGTCCAATTATGAGTAATTAGTCACTGAAAAATCATATGGATCACAATGAAATAGTCAGTTACAGCAAACTTAATGAACAAAAGTAGAATATTGTCAGAGAGAGAGAGAGAGAGTGCTAGATGATTACCTCCTCAGGTCAGAAGGCACTCAAAATATGACTGAGGAACAGCTACCTTTTGATTGTAGGGTTGGTTTTAATAACAGATGGCATAGAGTCTTCAGAATTTTTAATTGTGGATGGGGCACAACTCAAAACGAAGATAAACTGCTGTAAAAATACACTAATAATCAGAACTTGGAATTTACAAAGTATGAATCTGGGAAAATTAGAAGTCATGAAAAAACTAAATGGAGCACATAAAGATCAGTATCCTAGAAGATGTTAGCGAGCTGTAACAGATTGTTATTGGCCATTTTGAATCAGAATATATGGCTTACTATGCCAGGAATGACACAATCAAGAGGAATGAGATTGCATTCATTGCCAAAAAGAACATTTCATGATTCATCTTAAAGTACAATGCTCTCTGTGATTGGATTATATCTAAGGAAAGCCAATCCAAAAACTATTATTCAAATTTGTGCATCAACAACCATATTTAGTGACAAAGATATTAAAGAATACTACCAATGTTTTTAATTTGAAATTAATCAAACATTCCATCAAGATGCATTGATAGTTAATGGAGATTGGTATGAAAAAGTTGGACACTACGAAGAAGGAGCAATAGTTGTAAAATAGGGCATTGGCAATAGAAAACAAGCTGGAGATCATCTGATAGAATTTTGCAAGATGAAAGTCTTGGTCGTAGCAAAGACCTTTTTTCAACCACACAAAATGGAGTGACTATACATATAGACTTCTCAAGATGGAATACAACGAAAGAATAACTACATTGGTGGGAACAGAGAGGAGTCCTGGTGGGAATACTGAGTAGGATGCTAATGATAAGGTCAACTGTTTGAAACCACCAGTGGCTGTGCAGGCTAAAAATGGAGCTTTCAACTCATGTAAAGAGTCAATCTGGGAAACTCATAGGGGCATTTATCCTCTGTCTTAAAGGGCACCTATGAGTCAGCATTGACTCAATGACAATAAATTTGACAGTGTGTGATGAGAAGGGAAAGTGGAGAAGTTGAACATCAGTAGCTAAAACCAGGTTAGGGCCTGACTGTGGAATAGACCATCAATCACCCATATGTAAGTTCAGGTTGATGATGAATATAATGAAGACAAATCTATGAGAGGCAAAATATGACTTGAATCTACCCGCAGCTTAATTTTGAAAAGATCTCAAGAAAAGATTTGATATACAGAACACTGATGATAGGTACCCAGTGAGTTGTGGAATAACATCAAGAATAGCATTCATAAAGAAAGCAAAAAGTCATTCAGAAGACAAGAAAGAAAGAAAAGATCAAAGTGGATCACAAAAGAGACTGAAATTTCCTCACAATCACACAGTATCTAAGACAAATGGAAGATATGATGAAGTCAATGAGCAACAGAAAATGTCAACTTGAGAAGGCAATGTCCAATATAATGAGATGTGCAAAGACCTACAGTTAGAAAATAAAAAAAGGAAGAGCATGTTCAGCACATCTTGAATGGAAATAACTAAAGAAAAGAATCAAGCCTCAAGTGTAAATATTGAAAGATTCTATGGTAAAGATATTGAATGGTGCAGGAAACATTATTTTAAAAAGATGCAAAGAATACACAAAGTTGTTGCACCTAAAATAACTCGTTGGCATTAAACCATTTTAGGAGGTAGAATATGAGCAAGAATCAGTGATACCGATGGAAGAAATTCAAGCTGCACTGAGAGAATTAGTCAAAAACAAGGCTCCAGGAATTGGTGGAGTACCCATTGAAATGTATCAATAAGATATTGAAGTGCTGGGAGGAGGAAATTTTGAAGAAAGCTACTTGGCAAACTGATTCAAAGAGATCCATGTTTTAACCCAGTCTAAAGAAAAGTGACTTAACTGAATGCTGAAATGATAAAATAATAATATTTTAAAACAAGTTTATTGGCATGCGATTCACATATCAGACAATTGAGTGGTTCAAGCACATGAAGATTAATTGTGCAATCATTTCTACAATCAGTTTTGGAACATTTCTTTATTCTTCTAATCATCTTTATTAGCTCACATTTCTCTCAAAATCCCCTGCTATAACGCCCCCAAATCAATAATCTAGTTATTGTCTCTATAGAATTACCTATTCTGGACTTCATATAAAGCACAACATTTTAAAACACCAAATAACAATTTAAAAATAAAATAGATAAAAATATCAATTGAAAAAAAGCAGAAAACATTAAAAATTAGAACTAAGTTTAAATGGATGCAAAAGGAGAGGTGTTCAAGGTTAACCTAACCACATCTGCCATGATTACCATTATAACGCTCTCTGCAAATGAACTCCAGTTTCTACTGTCATCCCTCACCCTTGTTCACAGGCTAACAGTTTAACCTGTGATGTTCACAGTTTAAACTCTAATACCATTCCCTCCTTTGGATTTTGATTTTGCTATTTATAGTCCTTGGATCAGACAGGTTAGTGTCCTCCTTCCATGTGGATTTAGTTGACACCACACACAGATGCCTGCTTGTTTGAAGACAAATCTTTAAAACCCTAGACGCTATACCTTCTGGAAGTCACGCACAATCTGGTTTCTTTACCACACTTGGTTCTAGCATCTATACCTTTAGTGATATCTTCATAAGAGTATGCAAGCATCAAACAGCACATGACATAAGAACTAAATGTTCTTAGGTGGGGGCTAGAATTAAGTGTAAACTCTAAATAAATCATATTTCCATATGTCTGATTTACTTCAGAGACATTATTGTCATTTTAA
>PVJH01039235.1:0-16555 GCA_004026705.1 Nesogale talazaci
TATGAAAATGCAAAAGGATACTTGTTAGATACTTTTCAAATAGAGTAAAAATATTTTAAAAACTAAGAATATACTTTAAAATATATGGTAGAATAATAGTCAATATGTGCATTGTCTCCTCCTATGAATTGGACCAAAATTAAATTATTAAAAAATAGGTGGATAGAGGGACTTACAGAATGTGTCAGAGACAGTGATCAACAAGGTTGGTTACAGGCACCATCTAACTACAAGTCTAGAGAGTCCACTCAGTGTAAAATGTGTCTCATTTATTTTTTTTTTTTCAGTCTACAAATTTAGTTAAAATATATAATATTCTGGGTTGAGCCCCGGTGGCGTAGTGGTTGTGCATGGGACTGCGGCCCACTGGGATGGAGGTTCAATTCCGGCTCCCAGGAGCAAAGGCTGGGCCTCCTACTCCCACCACCCAAGGGCAGTGATGCCTAAAAAAATAAATAAATAAAAATAAATTAATAAATTAATAAATATATAATATTCTGGGGGCTGAGCCTTGGTGGCGTAGTGGTTTTGCGCGGGCCTACAGCCCACTGGATTGGAGGTTCAAATCCAGCAGCAAGGCTGGGCCTCCTACTCCCACCAGTAGAGGGCAGTGGGGGGGCCCCCAAAAGAAAAACAAAACATATAATATTCTCAATACAGAGTAGTACACATACCTGACAAATTCACCTATTTTCAAAGCCATTCAATTGAAATCTTCCCTTCAAGTCTAAAATTATCAAAATTGTGCCACACTAATCTCAATTTTAATGAAACAAACTTTTTTCCTCAGTTATTCCATGTTCAGCATTAAAACCTTTCCTATGAATCCACAGCTATCAATATGTATATGTCATCAGTTTTTTTTGAGATAATTAGAATATGAATTACCTCAGACCAGGAGCATTATGTGAGTTTATTTATTCAGTACATATTTTAAAGGCTTTATAGTTTGCTAGTATTCCCCCTACTCCTCCCACCCCCAGTGTGCAAATCCTGTTAAGTTACAAAAGTATAATCATTCAATTTCTATATTAATATCATCATCTTTCTACTTCTTTCTAAGTATCCTGCTCATTTTTTAAAGTAATGTACATAGTAGATATATTGAAATAAAGACCAAGGCATACTACAGGTTAAAATAATTATTTCACCTACTCTATTACCATATAAATACTTAATAAATAAAAAAAAGGATTTAAAAGTCAAAGATCAAGGTGGTTCGTGATGCACAGCACAATCCCACTGACATAAAAGAAATGAAATAATTCATTGATGTTTAATAGAGTCTGTGAAAAAAATAGCCCAGGATGGAGATCATTTTTTAAAAAACTGGCTCACATGCTCACAAGGACCATTGTGATGGCAGAATTTTAAAACTGTGGTGCTGAGTAGTCTCCTATATTAAATTTTAGTACATAAAATTGGTCAAAGTCAACGTTCTTAAAAAAAAAAAGTCAATGTCCTTGAATGAAACCTCCCTATATATCAATACAAATTCTGCAAAAGCATGAGATTGGACGTAGCAATTTCTAAGAATAGATTTCTGTGATTCATTCACCCATAATATCTATTTGACACTCACGTGGTACTAAAATAATATGCATCACATTTAGGGATCTTTACAGGAGCTCTGGTAGTTTAGTGGGCAATGCGTTAGGCTGCCAGTGCAAGGTCAGCGCTTCACAACCACCAGCAGACCCTTGAGAGAAAAATGAGGCTTTTCTACACCACCAAAAGTTACACTCTCCGGTCTGAGCCCCAGTGGCATAAGTGGTTGAGTGCGGGACTGCGGCCCGCGGGCTTGGTGGTTCAAATCCAGCGGCGGCTCTCAGGAGCAGCACTGGGTAGTGCCCACGACCACCAGAGGCAGTGATGGCCAAAAGAAAAAAAAGGAAACCTTTCTTTGGAAAGGAGGCCATAATAAAGAAAGAAAAGTTTAAACTCTCAAAACCCAGGGGGGCTGTTCTGCCCTCTGTCAGTACCAGTGAGTTTGGGATAGTTTATAGCTTACAGGATCCTAGATCCTAAGCTAACACATTTTGAAAGAGCTACAAGTTTTATGCTGATGGGTTTATCACATGATCTGTATTCCAAAATAATGTATATCATTGTCCCATTGCTATACACTTGTTTTACATGAAATATTTCCTGGTAACTTACGTACAGTTTATGTTCCACAAGCTGCAAATGACAAAGAATACATATCATTTCACCAATTAGTATTATAGAATAAAATGGGAATGAACATAGACATTTCATAATCAATCAAAATATGATAGACATTTTGCATGTGTCCAATTTTAGTAGCTTATTTTAATGATTGAGTTAAGAAGCATTGAGTAGTGGACACTATATTATAAGTGGTAGAAGATGCAATGCTGAATCTAAAGTTATGTTTAAATGTCCTAATATTTATGCGTTTCATTTTTTTAAGGAAAACATGGTGATTTCCCTGTGCTTGCACCATATAATTCTCCAAATCAAACTCTGGAATCTTGTCTCAAGGAAGCTTTAAAATGCATCCTTTCTGAACACCAATGGCAGGTAATTCAACCTACACATCAAGATTCCAGAGAGGATACTGTAAATAAAATTCATCCAATAATTTCCCAAGCCAACTCAGAGGTGTCTACTGATAGATAGGTTGATTAAATGTTCTAGTTAACTACTCAAGGCTTCCAGGGAATCACAGAAGCAACTCACTTAATTTTAAGACAGGCCAGAAGATCTTTGTCATTGAATAACGATCTGTAATAATGTCATATTATATCACTTTCTAATGTTCTATATATTCCAAAGGGTTTGCTACTTTTAGGACTAATAATTCTGCTACAAAATAGTTTGTAAAATATATATTACGGTGTCCAAAAGATCAATATTTATTTTGTAAACAAAAACAATATTCCTAATATCCTATGAGCATAGAGAATCAAGAGAATGTGTCAAAATAAGCACTTTAGTGATTTAAAAATCATTTTAATGTAAAGGTTTTATGAGAATGCATATAAATGTTAAATTTAGTTTCCTCATGAAATATGACATCAGTAACATGAAATACAAGATATAAGGGTAATCATGTGAAATAATTACAAGTAGAAGAAAACCAAAATGAAAGCTAAAACTTATATTTGTTATAACAGTAATTCCTCAGGATGTGTGATCAGGTTTTGAAGACATGAAGAAACATTAAAAAAATATTAAAAAATTAAAAGCTAAGTCATACCTATCTGGATCACAAAACTATTCTCAAATTGTGAATATTTGAAATATGCAAATGAATTACATTGTATCATAGAAATTTTAGTCCAATGACTAGAGAGGGAAATATATGTATTGGTGTTAGATTCTCACTAGACCCAAGACTCAAATTCCTACTATTAGAATTATCAAAGGCCCAAAGACTCACTCAAAAATAACACATCTGATTTGAAATCTTGATTCAAAAGAATTAATATTGTACTTGTTTGAAATAGGGTTTAATTTTAGTCATTCTATCACTGCATTAAAAACAAAATTAGGATAATGACTTAAATTTAAAATACATTATATGAATAATCTTTTTCATCTATAGCATCATTTCCAAAATATTTACAATTAATTATTTCATCAATTATAAAATGTGATTGTTAAAGAAATTACACAAACATAATAAAAATCAGTGAAGCCAACCTAAACTCAATTCTTATTTCAATCATAACAAAATCAGACACTGCTTGCTTTAGGGTGTCAAGAATACATACACAATGCTCTGTAGTTCTGTAACTTCTAGCTTATTAATACTGCCCCAAATATTCTCAATATCTATCTCCATGATCACACAGGTAGCTGAGCATGTTATTGTGCAAAAAAAAAAAATTGTTATGAGTCTCCCAATGATGGACTATCTTGAGGCCAAATGTCAGAGGTGCTGAAATTGATAATCCATCAGTAATTTTCTATATGTCACAATGGCTCTGACCTGCTGAACTAAATAAATGTGTTTAACCACTGACTGGTCAACTTATCAAATGGTGTTCTGGGCTAAAGGGTAGAATTTGTCAAATGTAGAAGAGCTAAAGCGAGAACCACAACCAAAGGCAAAGAATTAACTGCATCCTTCTCGTGACACTTTCAGATAAAACATTTAAGAGAAAGTCACATTAGAAAGTAGATTTTAGGCAAAGAAATCAAAGGCAAGCACTGCCTTAAGTTTTATCAGAATTCTTTTCATCTTTCTACAAGAGTCCAATTTTTCAACTATTTAAATTGTGCTGTAGCTATACACAAGCAAGCCCAAGTTTAGTGAAGGGAAACACATAGACTAATGATCAAAGATTGGAAAAGAACGTCCGAAAAAGATGATTTACACAATTAAGTAGGCCATGTCAGGTTTGCAAAATAAGTCTGCAGGATGGAGCTTTCATCTGGTAAGAGAAATAACCTTCACTGTTCAAGCTAGCTAAGAGAGTCATGATTAGTAAATATGACCAGTTACATAGTAATCCCATGCCATACAGGTATTAATCATTGCTAATGAGATAAAGGCTTTAGTAATGTGCAGCATTGGGTAAGTGCTAGATCACTCATGCTTGCATTGAATTTGCCAACAGCAATGTGATTGCCAACACCACTGCGGTACAGGAGGGAAACGAACTGAAGGAACACATGGAAGTGGCCACAAACAGTAGAGATCTTTCCAAAGGATTCATGAAGTACACAAAGAACATTATCTGTAATAAGTTGTCTATGTTTTACTTTAGCACTGCAGGGCTCCATAGCCAGGACAGAAAACCCTTGAACTTGTTTATTCACACTTGTTTAATTCTGATGCTCCATGCTGACATAGCGCCCGAGGCGTTGAGAAGATGGATGAGAGGAGCCAGGGCCATGAGGAGGTCAGGGTCATGATGTCGCTAGATCTCATTAACGACATCACTCAGGACACCATTCACTCCAAAGGTCATTCTGAGTGAGGAATGTAGTATATGTGAGGGAAGAATAGTTGCATTTTTTTCTTAGAAGTTACATCACATATAAAAATGAAACCTTGTCTAAATGTGGGTCCTAACTCCAAATATGTCTATTCATTGAAATAAATAGCTTTCAGCAATTGAAGACAAATGATGAACATTCACAGTGTGAAAAGAACATTTCAAGATGCATCCTGAAGTACAATGATGCTAGTGATAAGATAAGAGCTTTATGCCCATTAAGAAGACAAGTTAATGTGATTATGATTCAAATTTACGCACCGATGACTAGTGTCAGTGATGAAGAAAATGAGGGCTTTAGTAATAGTCTGCACTTCTGTGCCTTAAAGTTGATCAGGTATACAATCAAAATGCACTAGTAATTGCTGGAATTAGAGTGTGAACACTGGGGCTGAGACCCGGTGGTGTAAGTGATTGAGTGCTGGACTGTGGCCCGCAGGCTTGGCGGTTCAAATCCAGCAGTGCTGGGTGGCTCCCATGACCACTAGAGGGCAGTGAGGCCCACCAAAAAAAGATAAAAAAAAAAGAATGTGAACACTGGAAACAAAGAAGATTCGTGGTTGGAAAACATGGTTGTGGTGATAGAAATAGCTCCAGCGATTAAATGACAGGGTCTTGAAAGACCGACAAATTATGAACTGCAAATACCCTTTCAACAATATAATCTGCAACTATCCATGTGACGCTGGATGGATGGAAAACACAGGGCTCAAAAGAACTACCTGTGTGGAAAGAGACAATGAAGAAGCTCATGATTATCAGTCAGGATGTGGCCAGGATGTAAACTGACCATAAGCAAGTTCAGGCTGAAGGTGAAGAAGATTGAAACAAATCCATCGGATTGAGAGTGGGAGTATGACCTTCCGTACATTCCTGAAGTCAGAGATCATCTACACAAGAGATAGGATGCACTGCACACCAAGGAGGGTAGAACCCTTGAGTTGTGGGTTGGCATTAAAGGTATTTATACAGGAAGAAAGCATGGTTCTAAATAGAGGAGAAGTATATTAATCTAATATAATTCTTCTTAGAATATTTTGGGAAATATTGTCAGAACTCTCCCCCCACTCTTTCTGCCTCCCCCCTTTGGCATCACAAAATTTATCCACTATGTGGAAGTCTGATACATAAATCAACAATTAATTTCTTTATTTTGCATAGTTCTTTTTTTTTTAAGGAAAAGAATATACTTCAGGATATTCACCACATACCAAAGACTCCACATTGGACCTGAATACCTGATTGAAAAAGGAAAATGATTTAATCACACAGTTACAAGGTGAAAGATGACTGTGAATCCATGAAGACACGACCAGTTACTTTCTCAAAAGCTGTATGAGATTAAGTAAAAGATTCATTTCTCTGCAAATATGATCAATTACTGTCAGCTGGATTCACTTAGAGCAATTCTAACACACACACACACACACACACAAAGTATATGTATTATCTAGCAGAAGGAAACTATCTTTTCACAAACTGAAGAAAGGGCCAGCTAAGCAGACTGATACTAAAGTCACTTGATATTCAAAGTTGATATCTCCTACATTCTGCAAGTGAAATGTCGATTGCGTGTAAGAAAATAATTTTTCCTCATTAATACAATAGCAATCTACAAATGACCCTGAATAATATTGGCTATGTGGGTCCTCCTTTGAAGAATAAATATTCTAATCCAATTCTGGAAAGGAAACAGACCCTGAGAGCTGGAAAAGTACCCATGAAACAAGTTAATAGTAGAAAAGGGTCAGAAGTAGGTCCTTTAAAGCTCCAGAATTATATTTCCCCTTCAATACTGTGTAATGAAATGGGTTCTGTAATTTGTCATCTCAACTCTGCTCACGTCAGCTGGTAGCTGTGGTTTAAGCCACTTCTTTCCCTGGGCTCCAATGTCTTCAGAGGGAACGCAACATGGGGACTGATGAACTCAAACCTCCCTCACTGGCAGCTTGTACATGGGACAATTTTAAAAACCTGACTTACCCAAATGGAAGGGACAAAAAAAAAATCATTCTCATTTAACATTCATTTCTTATGAGAAAGCTTCCATTAATGCTCCTATAATTAACACCAAGCCCAAATGGAATGAATGGGAGATTTTCTTATGCACTGGATAAACACCCTTAAATAAGAATGAATAATGATAATATTTCCCAGAAGACATCTATGACAGTCCTCAAGTATGATTAACTAGACCACTTCTTATCTCTCTTTCTCCACAGAAATAGAACAGTTCATTTGCATGTCATCTGATATAAAGGGAGATCTAGCATATAATGGGTTATTATCATTGGGTACTTCATTAGTAAAGCTTTTCCCTATGATGTGACAGAAAAGGAAAAAATGAAGCAAATTGAGATTCTAACATCTTCTATTAATGACGTACACATTTGACGATAGACTCTATAAATTTATCTTTCAATCTCCAAAAACCAAATGCATATTTAGGAAGAATTTTGCAAATTGACCCATTTATAGGTAGTCTTTCCTAGCAGTAGGTCTTTCTTTGAAAGATATTTCTTTACCCTCCAAAAAATCCTATATGAATATTAAACACAGTGTTCTCCTTCTGCTCCTCCTTCTTTTAAGAATATTTAAAGCAGACCCAGGAAGAACACCACAAATATAAATCAGCCTTTCTCTCAAGCTGCACTTGAGTCAGGGCATGTGAGTCCTGGGGAATTATATGTTACAAATGAAGGGTTGGCCTACAAAATGCAATTAATTTAATTGCTTATAATCTCAAAGGATTTCAAAATAAAATGTGTAAGATGTATGTACAAATGGGATTTTTTCCAAAGATTTTTCATGAAGCACGCTAATACTAAATTTAAGGAAATTGTTTCTACTTTATGCAGTTCCTATGAATAGGAAAGTGATGAGCATTATTTTGCAATTGAATAGGGCACCAGCACTAAATCTTGTTATCTGGTTTCATTATCATGGAGATTGATTTTTTTTTTCCCCATTGAGGAAAAGCATAAGGCAAAGCTATACCAAAGCCTGGAGCTGAGCAGAACTTTTTCCGTGTTTTTTTTCCACCACATCATGGTGTCCTTCGTTGGTCACTCATTTTTTTAAAGACTTCTGAGTGGGAGCAGGAGAGGGGGGACCTCTCTCTAAGCATACACTAACACACTAAGGCAAAAAGGGGCAGTCTCCACTCACCCATCCTTTTCTTTCCTTTAAAGTTACATGAAACAAATATATTCTTGCTTTGCCATGATAGTTTTTTAGGTGTTTGGCAAAAAGCACCACACCCATTTTCTTTCTTGTTCCTGGTTCAATAATGCTAAGTATGTAAGTTCTCCCTCTTTGTGGCACATATTAAATTCCTTGCCCTTTCTTTTCTAGCTCCATTCCACTTCAAACAGACATCCAGAGCTATTAGCACTCTTAGGCATTGTTTGTAGCAGCAGAAAAGCACACCAAGTAGCATAGCTGAATCAGAACTATCAATGCTGCTTAGCGTAAAAGGCAGTAATCAGTCGACAATATCGGGAATTAAAAGTATTCAACAAGTATCAGTTCTCTAAGGCCCCAAGACAGAACAAAACCAGAAAACAAAATGATGGAGTAAATGTTTCTAAATACAGAGGCAAATAATGTAGCATACACCCCATGTGGAAATTTGTGAATTTCTATCAATGTAGCTGTGAATCTGATCACGGAGCATAAAAATTTGATAAATCTATAAATCTATTAATGTGCAGATAAAAATTCAGATCAAATTATAAACTTCACTCTGGTTCTACAAAGTACTTTTTATTTGCTTTGTTTATTTACGATGTACTAAAGGCAGGTTGAGTGTAATTTTTAAATTTTTCCAATTAAAACAATTACAGATTCATAGGAGGTTGCAAGGATAGTAGAAAGAGTTCTCGGAGAGGTTTTTTTCCCCTCACTGGTTGCATATTGTATGATTGTATTACAATATTAAAATCAGCTGTACTTCCATCTCTGTCATTTTATCATATGTATAGATCGGTTAACTACAACTGAAACCAAGATACAGAAGTATTCACTGACACAAAATTCCCCTCTTAATCTCACATGTTCCAAACCTCTGGCAACACAAGTTTATGATTGATCTCCATAATTTTGTCCTTTGGAGAATGTCATCTAACTGTAATCATCTGGTATGTAACCTATTGAAATGGCCACTCCACACAATAGGCTTAAGGTTCGTATAAAATGTAACATGTATCAATTAGTTACTCCTTTTTACTGTTGCGTACTATGCCACAGTATGGATGTACCACAGTACAACTGTTCATTTATTAAGGAATATACAGATTGTTTTCATTGTTAGCTATTATAAGGAAGCTTGCTATGAATGTGTACAGGTGTGTACTAAGTTTATGCATATACTATTTGATTATTGGGGAGACTTGCCCTGGAGGGTAAGCGTCTGATTTCACCACATATGGTGGAAAGAAGCAATCTGACCATTTTACAAGGCAACTGCACAATTTTAGATTTTCACCATCAAGATACTTTCTCTCAGCAATCTTGTCAGTACTCTTCATTGTCGGTGTTTTTCTTTTTAAATAAGCCTTTCTAATAGATGTGTAGTGATATCACATGCTTAATTCACATATTTTCTAAGGTAAGTGATATTGAGTCTTTTTCATCTTTTTAGTTGTTATCTAAATGTCCCTGTGAGTGGAAATATCTCTTCATAGATGTGCCTGCTTTCTAATCAGGTCTATTTTCAATTAAATTTGCTATAATGTGTGAGATTCAAGTCAGGTCCATTTTATTCCCCATGGATATTCAATTGCTCCAGCCCATTTGTTGAAAGATTAACCTTCCTCCTTTCATTAATTTTAAAATTCAAGTAAATATATATAACAATTTGAAAGTCAATGGGAACAATGCTAGTAATTCTCTCTGCATTGAGCTCAAATGCAAACTGTCACCATATATCTATATGTCTTGATAGCAATGTGATAATGCATGCAAACATGTTGATAATGTTCAAGGAACTCTAGGATGCATTAAAAAGGAGCACTGCTATTATAATATCCACTTATCTAACATACTCAAATTATCTTTAGATATGAAATGATAGATGACTCATCTTATAAATTGGATTCTTAATCTCCAAGCTGCTTTGGCCTGCAAATATGTCAATAAGAACTGAAAGTGATGGATTTTTCTGATACTGATCTCTGACAACTAGAAACTTACAGCTGAAATCAAATTATTTGAATCAACTAATGAGCTATCAAATGGCAATATAGCTAGACAAAAAAAATTAAAATATTTCTCCTTGTGTTGTTTCCTTCCTTTAATTCCCCATGAATCAAAGGATTTTAGCACCATGCAAACCTTAGGTTGTAAGTAATTCAGGAACATGTCTGTTTGTCTCTCTCTATATATATATATGTATATGTATATACATATATACACATATACACAAACACAGATCAGCCCATCCACACTGAATCAATTCTGACCCTATAAGACAGAGTGTAACTGTTTCTTGAGGTGTCCGTACATGTAATCTTTACAGAAACAGGTTGACAGGTTGCTACTTCTTTCTCCCAGGAAACACACAAGAGGTTCAAATCAAAATTTTCAGTTAGCAGCTAAATGCTTAAGCACTGTGCAGGAGAAGCCTCTATTTTATAGTAGATAATATACACTTCATCGGAATCAAGATTGGGTCAAAGTTATAAAGCTGACAAATAACTGATCCAGGATAAAATCAACATTTATGGTTATATGGTAACATATGCAATTACTATGTAATAAAAAATTCTACACCAATCAGAACTATACGATAGACCCCTCCATACGTTAGTCAGTCTAGTCTAATAACCCCACAGACTGTAAACCACACTGTAAACCACAAACTGCATTTTTCATATCATCTCCCAAGCCATGGAGTCACTGGGTGAGACACAGGGTTCATTGTTTAGAGGCTAACTGAAATTTTAAATGTTTGAGTCTACTTGGAGCATCCTTGGAAGAAAGGCCTGGCAATAAACTTTATGAAACCAGTAGTTAAAAACTCAATAATTATCAAGTAACCAGCAACTTAACAAGATTTTCTAGGTTTGAAAGTTTGGGACCTTAACCTGATGATGTAACTCATATTATGTAGTTCACAAAGTTCATGTTCTGCATCCTAGTGGGGTGAGTAGCGTCTGGCATCTTAGAAGCTTACAAGCATCCATCTGAAATATAACGTTTGGTCTCTCCTTGTCAGCAGCAAAAGAGGAAAGACACCAAACTATCAGGAAATATACTAGTCTAAAGAGTTAGTGGCCTTTAGACCAGAACTAAATGATGCTCAGCTACCAGTACTGACTATTCTGATCAGTGCCACGAAAGCTATGCTTTGATAGAATGAAAGCAAAATTCAGAGCAGAACTCCAAGTCATGAGTCGGCCAGATGTTCTGAACTGGTTGAAATCAGAGAACTCCCTGAGAATATGAGGTACTCTTGAATGGAATCCATCCCCTAAGATCAAGAGCTGTACACTTACAGACATATACATGGGCTCAAACCTGGGAATCCCAGTAGGGTTGTTGTTTTCTTCTTCTCTGCTCCCTTCTCTTCCTCCTTCGCCTTCTTCCAAAAATACCTTGCCAGGTCCATCTGCCGAGGCATTGCTAAGTGGGTGAATGAAAATCTTCACCCTTCCAGCTAGGAGTCAAGCACTTGACCACTATGCCAGTGTCATTACTAACCTCCTGTCCAGAAGGTAAGAAGGGTGAGACTTTGTACCGCCTGCTCTGGACACTTATGTCAAGAGAAACCAGTCCCCAGCGAAGGATGTCATGCTTGGTAAAGTAGAAGTGCAAGGACAAAAAAGGAAGACTTAGGACAAGCTGGATGTCCTGGGTACGATGAGGTCAAACAGACGCGTAACTGCGCAGAGGGCACAGGACCAGGCAATATCTCCCTTTGTTATACACCAGGTCACGATGCGTTGGAGCCAACTTGCCTGCATGCAACAAGAAATCTCTTAGATGTTGTTGTGGACTGGCACAAGTGCTTGCTGAAAATGAAGATCACTTTAATATTCATGAAGACAAAGGACATAGCCTTCCGCATTATACCTGAACATAAAAAAAGAAATCTCGGGCTGAGCTCCGGTGGCGTGGTGGTTGTGCCCGGGACTGCGGCCCACTGGGTTGGAGGTTCAAATCCAGCAGCAAGCTGGGCCTCCTACTCCCACCACCAGAGGGCAGTGGTAACCGCCCCCCCCCAAAAAAAAAAAAAAGAAAAAAAAATCTCACCACTGGAGCCATAAGTAACCCCATGATGTAGGATGAAGAAATTAAAGTTGTCAATGATTTGTGACTCTTATATCAACATTCAACCCTAATGAAAGCAGCCGTCAACAACTCAAATGGCAGTTTGCATTATGTACATTTGCTGCAAAGTAATGCCCTCAACTCATCTCAGAGCTCCTATGCCATGCATGTCCTTCCGGAAGGCTCTTACACTACACAAAAGTAGATGTTGACCAATACCTGCAGAGCCTGTTTTCATTCCTAACTTAAAACATTGCACCATTCAAAGGCACAGGACCCTGAAAGTACTTTCTTTACTTCTAGCAACATGAAAATCCAATAAAAACCTTTAAATTATTAAAAGCAAACAAACAAAAAAAAGCAAAGCTGCTCATTGATGTGATTAAATGCAAAAAACAAGAAGGAGGTGAGATAAACTATAGAAATAAAGCTTAATTATTACCTTCAAAATACTAAGAAGTTCCCTTTCACTTCACTTGTGTAACTGGGGTGATGGCTTGGTTCTTAGCCAAACATACAGGTCCAGAGGGACAGCTCCTTCTTTTTCTAGAGTTAATGTAAAATCCAATGCCATGCCCTCATGTGACGCCAGCCGACAGACATAAGAGCCTTTTCCTGCAGCCTAGAGCTCGGCCTTACATCTTTGTTTGCTGTTCTTTTGAGATCAATTGAAACTATTAGGTCAACTGATGAGGAGGCAAGATCTTAGGTAAACATGTTGGTGGGTAAAAGGAGGATAGGGAGAGGAGAATGTAAACAGCTGGGGGAAAGGACAAAGGAGGAATAGAAGAAAGGAGAGGGGAGGGGGGAGCGGGAAAGGAGAAGGAAGAAGGAAGAAGAGGAGACAGCAGAAGATAAGATGAAGAAAACAAATTTTAAAAAACAACAACCCTGTTGGGATTCCCAGGGTTCAGGCCCTGGTTGTCTGTCAGGTCATCAAAGTCTCTGTCTCTCTTACTACTCTGGCCTGATTCCACTCCTAGGGACAGACTAAATCATGGATGCCTGAGGAATTCCGTGGAGCAAGTCTATCAGAACTTTTACAGAAGCTTCAGAAAGCTAAGCTCCACATTGCTCATTGAGTATTGCCTGTACCAAATTGCCAAGAATGTATGACTGTCACCTGACAAAGAAAGGAGTGACTGAAAATCTTCCATGTGTTTTTGAAATTCCCCCGAAAGGAAAGACAAATCCAATGCTTCAGTCTCATCTTTAGGCACTTTAACCAGAGACCACATGGGAGGATAGGGGTGGGGAGCCAATACTAAATGAAAACACCGTAAACCACGATTATCAGGACATTTTTGTAAAGCAATTGAAGAATCCTTGGTAGTACAGTTGTAGAGCAAATTGGTCTGCTAACTACAAGGCCATTAGCTTAAACCCAGAAGCCATTCCACAGAAGAGAGATGAGAACTGTCTGCTGTCATAAAGATTTCTGAGAAAGCTTTGAGAGCAGTTCTATGATGTTTTATTGGAGACACTCTCAAACCTCAGGCTGGGGGCCACATGTGGCCCAATGAGAACATTTATCCAGCTGCCGGGTGTTTTTGCCGCTGCTGTCTGTCCTGCTTAGCAGCCAACTCATCACAGACCCACAGCAAATTTGTTCATAGTTCTCTTTTTTAAACTAAAGTCCGGCCCTCCAACGGTCTGAGGGACAGTGAACTGGTCCCTTGTTTAAAAAGTTTGAGGACCCTTGTCTTATTGGGTCTCTACCATTCAGAATAGACTATGGAAGTTGCTATCTTTTTTGTTTGTTTGCTTGTTTGATTTGGAAGAGTTTTTCTATATATCCAAAGTCATGCACGAAGTGCGACTGCCTTTATATAATCATGGAATCCTTGTTGGCCCTGCTTCAGAATTGAAAGATGTGTATAATAATCATAGGAAACAAATTCAATTTAAAGAGAAAATTGGAGACTTGTCATTCTGCCGAAATACAAATCTTAGGAAAAAGCACATCAGTTGCAGCAGACAATCACATTTCCTGCCTGCAGTGTCAACCTGTACACAGTCAATGAAATCTACTTGTATTTAGATACCAGTCTGCATCTAACAGATGAAAGTTCATATTTGAACAGTCTTCCTACACCCTGATTTTTCTTTCCCTTCCTTTTATCAAAAAGGAATTGTAGGGGAGAAAAGCAGAGCTGACTCCAGCATGCTGACCTGACTAGACTTTAGTTACACTGTGACTCTCTTCCCTGTGGAAGGACACCATTGTGGAGCATGGGAGACCATGCTTCTTCAAGCAATCTTTGAAAAAGTGGAAGACATCAAGATCCCACTTCATTCATGAGCTTTCCCTATGCTCATTCTGATTAACGTTGAATTAATGGCAACTTGAGACTTGTCCTGAATGAGGAATTAATTGGATACTGTTAGTTAAATCAACAGAAATTTCATATGAAAAACCAAAAACACTGCATCTATATTTAAATAGATCTTAAGTTCAAACATGTTTCCAAAACTTAGCAGTTTTACTGGTTCAATGGGAAAAGGGAAGCAAAGTTAAAAGCATTCTATGTGATAATTGAAAGTTAAAAGCATTCTATGTGATATTTCAAAATTAAAACGTAAGAACATACACAGAAAAAAAAAGAACACACACAGAAGCAAATAACACTGTGAAATTGATGCATGTGCACCTGGATCACCCTTCCCACATGCCCCCCACTACCCCCCATGCACACGCTTTGTAAGACTGTCTTTCTCTATCATCTTTGCTTGCCACTTTGCATTTTATTCTCAACGATCCTTCAAGTAGACTCCTTGGTGCTTAAACGTTCCTGATGAATAACACTTTGAATTGAGTTTATGAGTTTCTTTTAAAACATCTTTGGACTTGCAAAGTACCTGGAAGGCAGTGCTGTACATAACCTGCTGGGTACAAAAAAACGCTTGTTTCTCCTCCATGTACTTCCCTCATCATACAACCTCTCACTGCTACCCAGGACATGCTCCATGTGTCTTCTTAAATGAGAGCCTTTAGCTCAGTTCCCCACTTGTCTGCCTTCCCCTGACTTCCACCCCACCACTCACCCCACTTCTCTTTACTTGCTCCTAAAATGTGTAGAAACACAGAGGAAATCATGAAAACACTAGGTATTCTAATATTCTTGATCAAAACCTCGAAATATCAATGCCAGCAAAGTTATCTCACATTCAAGAGGATAGATTTATTTGTACACTTATTCGTCTTCCAAGAAAGACATGAAGAAATAAGTTTTCCAGACTGATGCAAAATGTGTTGGGCTCTGAAGGGGACTGGAAGGTTTGATTCCACCAAGACAACCCATCAGGAAAGAAAGACTTGTGATCAACTTCCACAAATTCAGCACATGAAAATCTGAGGAGGTATACAGTACAAATTGACACACGGGGCCACCATGCAGCTACATTGCCTTAAAGGCCACTGCTGTGGTTTAGGTTTGGTTGGAGGAATGATAACAGTTCCCAGTTGTCTCACTGTGGTAATGTGGTATGTCATTTAGACACTCCTGGCTTAGAGTGGAGTCAAACCTGTGAATCAATAACATCTTGATGTCATAAGCCTTTTATATCAGAGCAAGAACAACAATGACAATCCCTCTCTCTGCACCTTCACCTTCCTGCTTGCTGGGACTCTGCCACCAACCTGAGGACTGCTGATGCCTTGCCATGTTCTCACCAACTTTGGATCCACTGGACTCTGCCCCCACCAGTCCCTGATCTGTCTGTTTCCTGGAGCACCAGTCCATATCACCAACATAGGGCTACCGGAGCCTGAAGAAACTTATGGGCTAGCATCAGGCTGGGCTAGAATCCCTTCTTGATATATAATGATTTCTTGATAAAAGTTCTTTCTTATACATAGATGTCACTGGATTTGTTCTCTAGATAACCCAGTCTAATGCAATAGCTATTATAATTACTCCCTAATTTCTTATATTAAATCATCCAAGATATATATAAACAAAGATGTTGACAGATTCAGAAGTAAATGTAACCTAGAAAGATGAAACATTATGACAGTTATTCTTACAAATTCCTACAAAGACAACAATGACTCGCTTTTGGAACAAAGGCAAATATGACCAAAAATAAAATGAAAATTTAAGTACCAGGGTCATAAAAATTAATTAAGACCCAAATAAAATAGTGTTAGGATTTATTCCATCAATTGACACCTATGTAAATTAAAATATGGGTCAAAATTATATATTTTTAAAATTTTATGATATTGCAATATTTTATTTTTTATTTTTATTCATTAAATTAATTTCATTTTGAGATGAGAAGCCTTGATACAGGAAATCTAACATTATATA